>VZUI01058922.1:0-34307 GCA_013401135.1 Cettia cetti
GGAGGCGCCGCTCGCCCCCGCCCGCCTGCCCGCGCCGGGGGCCGGCCCGCGGCAGGTGCGCGGCGGGCGGAGCATGGGCCTGCAGGGGCCGCCCCCGGCTGCCCGCAGCGATGCGGCCCGGGACCCGCTGTCGTGCCCGCCGCCGCTTCTGGGATGAACCGCCCGGGAGGCAGTGCCCTTGGAGTCGCTCGGGGTTCCATTACCAGGGGCTGGAAATTGCCGCCCGCAGTGCGCTTGTCCCTGCTGCCCCTGGGCTAAGCCAGCGCTGTCTCAGCCCCGGCAGAGCCCGCTGATCGTGCAGGACAAGACGCCCACTTGGAGGGTTTACTTGCCTTCTCCTGCTCAAACACGCCAAAGATATTCTCCCCAGGAAGCCATTTGTTGGAAAAAAGAACCTGGGAGAGTGGCCGAAAGCCAGCCCTGCTGCCGGCCTGCCGTGGGTTCCCCTGCCTGCCGGGGGAAGCCGGGGACATGCCTGTCCGCCGGACAGCGGTGACAGAGTAGCAGCCCCGGGGCTCCTCTGTGCACCGCCATACGTTTAGGACGCTGTCATGGAGCAAAAGTGAAAGAACGGGCCCAAATGTCTTCAAATTTGCGGACATAGGTGTTTTAACTTCTTCTTCTCTTGTGGATTTTTGGCCATGTCATACTCTTTCACAATTTAAAAAAAAAAAAGGGGGGGGGGGGAGGTTTCTTCCATGTGGTGGTCACCCAAATGTGTGGAAGGGTTGCAGATTTGGGTGTGCCAAACTTTAAGAAAATGCAGGAATGGAGCAGGAGCATATAGGAAGTCTGTCCTCTGAAGCAAGGCTTTGAGCCCTGTGATTCTGCAGCCCTCCTGAGAGCTGTAAGTCTCACTGAAAGGCAATGACCTGTGAAATGGAGCGGGTAGGGATGGCAAACCTTGAGAGTAGTGTAGTCGTGGAATGTTGCAGAAGAAAGCTTGTTAGTCATCATACATGGCATACATATAGTGACAATGATCAGCCATCATCTTGCTGGCTCATACTGGAAATTGTCAGGCATGAAACTGAACGCACAGAGGTTTGAAGAATGAGTCCTGTGAGCTTGTTCAGTTTCTGATTATTAAATACCATCCTGAGAGCTGTTCAAACAATGTTTGAACCTGTGTTTGCTGTGTTTGCTCCAGGTTCCTTACATACAGACGTAAGAAATGCAAAACTTGTGACACTCACCAGTTTTTATGATAAATCTGCCCACTAATAAAGTCTAGAGAGCTGAAAGTATATTAGAGAACAGGGATGCTAAGAGCATGTTAAGTGCCTTCTAAACTAGAAATGGAAATAAATCTACTCCAAATTAAGCATTACAGATACACTTCCTTTAGGACAAGGTTTTTATTTTTCCTGTCTCTTATTTAGTCATTTCCACGGTTGATGTTGTATTTTGAGGAATAGTAAACCTCGCTTCATTTATTCCCAGTTTCTTCCACCCAAGATGATCATTTTATATTATCTTTTGTCTGCTGAATGTCCTCTGTTTTTTCATCTAACAGGTGCTCCTGCACTCTTTTCCCTCACTAATGCTTATAGGACCTGCCACCAAGAGAAGACAGGAGTGAGAAGAGGGACATGAGCAGAAGGTGGCCTGTATCCCTGTATCCATCACAGGTACTTCTGTACTTCTGGAGAAACTGTACCAACACACTAGACTTTGCAGTTTATTGGACCCAAAGACGTTGAAAAATGTTGACTAAAACTCAGAGAGAATGCAGTATTTCTTCTCTGGCTCCATACTGCAGTTACTCTTCCTCACAAAGCATGAGGGAGACATGTGAAGGAATACGTTAGAGTTTAGATTATTATCTCTGCTAGATGACAAGGAAAAGCCCAGATGAGACATATGGGGAGACAGCTTAGCAGCTCACCACTCAAAACAGATCTGTGCTCTGTTTGAAATTCTATGGATGCTTAGCTCTGGTACAAGAATGCTGTAAGGATACAACAGTACAACAGGAGGGATATGGCCTCATCATACTGAAAAGTACAGAGATGCCTTGATTTCAGTTCTTTGGGAAAGAGGATCATGTTCACTTTTGAGTCAGAAGTGAAGCCTCACTTCTCCAAGGAAGTAATAATCAGTCCCTGCAGGGCTCAGCAGGTTCCCCATATCTCCCAGCCTGTGGTCTACCTGGTCCAAGCCATTTTTCTTGGTGACAGGTAGACCTTTAAAGGTTTGGATATTGAGTTCCAATAAAATTTTGAGGCAGAATTCTTTATGCAAATGTTTGAAAATTGACTCTCTGTCCTTCTGCAATCCCATGACTATTGCAAAGGAAAGATTACAGTTTGGATTTTTTTTAAATGTTGACTTATTTGTGACATTGGAGTAAACCTACTTTTCTCTCTGAATGGGTAACTGTGCCAGGGAGTGAAGCTGCGTGTGGGCCACAAACACATTCGTATGCATTTGAAGCATCTGAATTATGTCACCTTGCCATGCATCACATTCAGCATTCAACAAATTCAGTAATTTTCATCATAATGAAAACATATTTACACAAAGAACACTCTAAACTCTCATGCATAAAATAATTCTGATTGGAGATGACTTCTTAAGATCATGTCTTCCAACTCCTTTTCAAAGCAGGATCAACTTTAATGTTGTGTTACATTCTCTAGAAACTTGTCCAGTCAAATTTTCAATATTTCCAAGGATGGAGATACCACAGCCTCTCTGGGCACCAGTTCCAATATTCAACCACCCATTCAATTTTTTTTTTCTCCCCTGCCATGTGTTTGGGATATCTCTTGTTGCAGTTTGTGTCTGTTGCCTCTTATCACCCTTCACCTTTAAGAATACCTCTGAGATTCTTTCCTCTCTGTACCCTTCTATTAGGTAGCTGAAGGCAGAAGTAAAGTTTCTTCACCTTAGCCCTGCCTTCTAAAAGCTGAACAAATCCATTTATCTCAGCATCTTCTTGCAGAACCGTGGTGTGCCACTGCTGGACTCTCTTCAGTAGGTCAGATTGGGTACCCCAAACTGGACACAATACTCTCACAGGTTCCATTCAGAGGGGTATGATCCCATGACTATTGCTAATACACCTCAACATGTGTTTAACTTTCATCACTGCAAAGGCACATTGGTGACTGATTTTTTATTGCCTGCCAGTATCCTCAGGCCTTTTCCTGTGGAGATGCATTCTTGACTGTCTGCTTGGGTTTTCCTCATCCCAGTTGCAGGATTTTGCAGATGTTCTTGGTGAACTCCAGCAAGCTCCTGTCAGCTCATGTCTCCAGGCTGCTGAGATCCCTTGAGTTGTAGTCCTGCCCTCCAGCTATCAACTTACTCCACACAACCAGGAGGAAAGGAAACAAATACTTAAGAGTCAGAAAAAAATTCTTAGGGTTGTCATAACATCTCTGTAGGTATTATTTTTATATAGAACCATAGAATATCTCAAATTGGAAAGGACCCATAAAGATCACAGGGTCCAACTCCTTACTTCTTGCAGTACTGCCTTAAGCTAAACCATGTGACTAAGAGCATTGTCCAGATGCTTCTTGACCTCTGACAGGCTTCATGCCATGACCAGTTCCCTGAAGAGCCTGTTGCTAGGACCAAACACACTCTCAGTGAGAACTTTTCATAATGCCCAGTCTGACTTACCTTGATGCAGCTTCATTCCATTTCCTTGTGTCTTATTTTTGTCTTTGTAGTCACTTTTTTAGAGAACTATAGGAAAGTTCACTTTAAATAAAGAAAAAGCTTGCAAAATGAAATATGCATTTGGCTGTAAAGATTCTGGTTCTAACTTGTGAGTACTTGGGCAGAAAGTATGATATGTGGAGTAGCTGGATGTGTATCCAGTGAAAGTGCATTGACTTGATGTGTTTAAAACTTTTTTGATAATAAAAAATATTTCTGGTGCAGGTCCTTTTTTTTTTTCTTTTGCATAATATGGCAATGCTTGGGGGCTCTGCCTCATAAGAAAGTGGAATTTATTTCAACAGTGTAACTCTCACTAGCTTGTATCTTGTTTATACCTTGTGTTACTTGCTTACTTGAAGGTTTTTTTCCTGTATTTTCATGCTCTGAATAAAGGCAATAAAAGCTCCCAAAGACTTTGGTGAGAGAGGTAGGTCTGATGTGAGATGAATGCACCATTTCTGCAGGTTTGAACTTCTGGGTCATGTTATCACAGATGTAATCAGTATCCACAGGTGTGAGCTGAGCTTCTGAACCCATTTGAAGAGTGTGTCAGAATAGGTGCCTGACATTATGGGATGAAGCTGTATATGCAGGGAAAAAAAAGCTTTGACAGAAGAATTGGTTGCACTTCTCTGTTAATTCCCCAAACAAAAAACAGTGAAAGTCTTATTTTTGCATATGATTCTACTCAGGAAGAGTACCACGTCATGTGGTGATCAATGAAGTTATTCTTACCTTTTCAAAAGGACTGTGCAACCTTTAATTAGCATGAGGAGGCTCTTTATCTCTAAAGAAAGGCCCTTCAGAAGCACAGTGCCTGAAGCCTCACAGTGATGTGGAGGACAAAATGCCTCTTATTAAGACATCAATCCTACTTCCCGCAATACCCAATCTCTGTCTGCCTGCAGCAACCCCCAGCATTTCTAGGCTTATCAGAGCTGATGAGATGGAAGCTGTTGGTGTTCTTGCCAGTTTGCATGCAGAAGCACCAATTAAGCTTATAAATAAATAAATGTTGGCAGTACTTGAAGTGATATATTTCCTCTGCTATACCTGATATCTACTACATCGTCCTCTAGTCAACATTAATTTTATAGGTGGATTTCATTTTGAGAGACTTCTGCAACTGAAGATCAGAGAGAGCATATCCATCAGAACATGGTTAGTGTGATGATCCCAAGGCTTTGTGGTCTAATCCAGTTCCCCATAGAGCATGAGCTGGGTAGTCCAAATGAAGGCTGCTATCCAAACAGTCAAAATCCACAAAATGCTATCAGGGCTAAGCCCTCGTATATGAAATTCAGGGTAAAATGTACTTCTTCTACTGCTGTCCTAACCACAAGGTGGCCAAAACCCAAAAGTATTTTTGCTTTGTCAGGCTACAGGAACTATAGTTGGATTTAGCTTTCATGGCCCAATGCTCTTCATCTGCAGGTTATCCTCTGAGTGTTGCATGTATCAGAGACCTGCTGAAGCACTGTGTGGGTTGGGGACATGGGAAGGGCAAGCAAATATACCAAGATTCTTTTAGACTAGTGTGAAACTAGTAGTACACATGGGTTTAGTGCTAATATGCAATATGGATGCATCAGGAGACCTGGGATGGCAGGCAGAACAGGAGCTGGAAATTGTCTGCCCCACTCCTATCGCCATACAAAGGAGAATTACCTTTGTTCTTGGTCATGCTGAATGGCTAAAACCCTGTACTTTTAGGGATTCAAAAACTAGAAATTCTCTCACCAGCAGGACTTAACTGAGAAGGTATTTTCAGAGCACAGGTGTTGTACTGAATCAGGATGACTTTAACGAAGCAGGGCCCCAGCCCTGGTGTCCCATTTCCCAATAGAGCCTCCCACTCCTGCTTTTGCAGAGTCATTCTTTCTGCGCCTTCCCAGAAATCTTTTGGAGGTGGTATGAAGAGAGTACCTGTCACAGCCCTGTCTTTACTCAAAAATACATTGTCCAGCTGAGTGGGGAAAGTATTCATGCCAGACAAGTGGGTTCATACCCCTTCTCACAGTGGAGGACTAAGAAATGCAACACTATGAGCTGCATGAAAGCAGCCTTCATTTACATACCTAAGGATAAAAAAGGCTCTGAGGAGGGATCTTAATTGACTAGCAATCACAGCAAAAAAGTCACAAAATCCTAACACTTCTTGCAATCTATATAAATATAAACATAAATAAATACTTCAACATAAGCTGCCCATAAGCCTGCGAGTGTTATATTTGCCAAAGGCTACAGAATTACTTTCTCTACAAGAATCTATCTGTAAATATCCTGCAAATAATTTTCCAACTTTACAATAAGCATCATCATTATGATTTTGCTTCTACAGTATCTTCTTACTTTCTATTATCTGTTCCTTTTGAATGCCTGTAGCTAAATCTGCTAATAATGGGATGGAATAGGGACTAGTTTGTTTATGGGCTTCTGTTGGCAGCTTTTCATAGGGGAGGTGGAGCAAGATGATTATATCCTCTCTGGAGCTCCTTTGCCCTGGCTCTTGTGAAAGAAAATCTTGCCCTGATGATGTTGTGAGATGCTTCCAAATGTCAGCAGTGGCAACACTTTTGCTGACAGTCTCAGCAAAAAAAGCTGAAAGTAATCAAATAGTTTACAATGCAGAGACAACAGGAAAATAAAAAGGTAAAAGGACATGTAAGTGTTTGTAGGGGTGGGGAACAAAAGCTTGACTGAGTACAGGCAGATTGCTTCAACTATCTCAGCATTTCAGATCGTGCAGGAGCATGTTTCAGAGTACAAGTTAGTCTTGACTAGTGCCTGGGTTAAACATGGGTTAAACATGAAAGGAAGTGATTTGTATGTACCACATGGAGGGGAATTTTTGAGTAACCTGCCAGCTGCATTCACTGCAGACAGTCCTTACATGCGGATATCTCAAGATTAGCAGGATGGACAGATGAGGGGCTTCTTGTCGGCTGATTGTGTCTTAGGAGCAGATGGTGAACATGAATAAAGATTCTCTCCTTTCATTTGGTCGGTGGCTTCTGCTGCACAAGCTTTTCTGCATTTCAGGCCAGCCAGGCACTGGCTTTATGAGCCATGGTCTTGTTGGCAGCATGGTCAAGCCTTAACCATAATGCTTAGAGTTAGGCAGTGCTTTTTAAAATATTTTTTATTAATTAAATGAACAGTTTTGGCAGAACTTGAAGGTTTGAATATCAGCTTGAACATATGAAGTCCCGGGTGCCTTATGTGGTACTCATCCTCAGATAGTTTTGCCAAGGAAGGAAGTAGGATATTTGAGAAAGTTGTCAAAACTCCAGGGTCCTAGACTTCAGGCTGAGTTTACCAGATGTGTTATGTTTTCATAACCACAGTTGCAGCTATAGTAAATGATGGCAGAGAAAGTTAAAGAAATTATATTACTTTTTCAATTAGCTCTTAGATTTCTGCATATCTTCTGTAACCAGGAATATGGAAACTGTTTTCTTATTCCTTTTTTGTATTCTTTCCAGCATTAGTCATGAGGTGTCTGTGGCCCTGTACAGTCAGTCTGATTATCTGCTTTCCCAAATACATGACATTCTGATACTAATATACTGTCATTCAGACTGGTACTAGTAATATATGGAACCTTGTCAACAGACAACAAAAACAATAACAACAGGGAGGATTTAGAATTTGTTGGCACTTCCAAAAGTTTGATGAAGAAGTAAAAGCAAGTATATAAATTGTTGTGCTAGCCAGGCCGGGCCCTCGTGGACGCAGGAATCATGGCAGTAAATATTTATTGAGTTGTATTAGAGTAAAAAAAGCTCTTCTGGTTTAGTTGTGAAACAAGAAAATTTTCGCAGGTTTTGTCTCCTTGTCAAACAAGAAAATTTTAGTTGTGAAACAATAAATTTTATCCAGTCTTCTACAGCATCTTTCAAAGGTCTCTTGTATCTGCTTCTATTTCTGTAAAACCCTGTGTCAGTAGTGTAGGACCTAAAGCATTTAAGCCTGGACAAACACATGGCTCTCTTTCTCCCCTGCTCATTTTATAACTTGAGTGGTCTCTTTTATTACTGTTCATTACCGTTTTATTTAAATCAATTCTTCCTCACCATGTTTTATTTATGGAGGAGTTTTGGGACTGATTTGCCTTTGATTTTACTTCTTTTTAAATGGATTAGAATCTATGTCTTTTGAAAATCCCCTGCAGGGTGAGTTTTAAAAAAAGTAGTAGCAACAGTAGTAGTAGCAGTAATTGTAATAATAATAATGGAATAATTGTCTTCATGCTTCTTCCTAAAGGCACAAGAATGTAACTGTTATATCTGCTCCCAATTTGAACTGATTTAGTGATGAAAACCCAGGACTTAATTCAGTACTACAGTGCTGCCAGTCAAGGGACAGACATGTGAGAGCATTAACAATGTGCCAGTAATGACCATCCTGCAGCACTCCGGAGCTTCATTGGTTGGGAGCTGGACCCATTTCAGTTGTGCTGTAATGCAGCACTCAGGCTAACTTGAAGGATCTTCCACGTTCACAGAAACCAGGCTTCTTCAGATGCTCTCAAAAAAAAAAAAAAAAAAACAAACCAAAAACAAACAAACAAAAAAAAAAAACAATCACTGAGCACTGGAAAGGTTGCATTGGGGGTTGGCAGTTCAGTTCTGGAATGAGCTGATGAGGAAAATTTTCAAACAGGATTGTCTGAACATCTCTGCTTCTGCAGCCAAGGCAGCCACAGGAAATGTCCTAAGCAAACACAGTGCCACAACAATAGGCAATCTGCATGACCTTCTGCTTACTCCAGCTGACATATCTGAAAATCAAATTAACCTCTGGCTTTTATGGGTCATGGTCTCTCAACTATTGTGTATAACAATCTAAGAAACCCAATAGACAAGATGTTTTTTAACAGATTTAAAGCAATAAAGCAAGAATCACGATATTCCACCAAATAGCTGACATAGAATAAACATGCTGACCTTCTGGAAAAATAATTATTTGTGATTGCACATATGTGTCTGAAGTGTTTTGTTTTTAAATTTGAAGGGTTTTTTTAAAAAAAATCTTTAATTATTTCTATGGAACTGGAGCCCCTTTTGAAAGTGATACATGCATCTCAAATGCATTTAAGTAATGAGAGTAAATAATTAGCATGCCATAATCTAATGCTGGTTGCTGCCAATTGTTTTTCAGCTTAGCCACTGAAAACAGTTCTCACTGTGAGGCAGGGCAGTTCCTTTTGTCCCATGTTTTCACACTCCTTTACCCTCCACTTGAGTTCTTTCCTAAAGCCCTGCCTGAAGTGGGGATGTGCCAAGGGATCCCTCAGCCTCCAAGGATGCGGTGCAGTCGTGGTACCTCGTGGCTAGTCCAAAATTTGTCACCAGCCTCAGGAAAACTGGTCTCCCTGAAGACAAGAGTAAAGTAATTCTGCTGCTGCTGCTTGATGCATTCTTCTGCTCAGCACAGTGTACAACTGGCAGTGAACGTGATGGGGAAGTTTTGGGGACTGCCCCAGTTTAGAAGCTCCAGCCCTCACAAATCCATCCTGAGTCAAAAAATAGGAACCTTGATCACATCTATGCTCTTATCCTTGGTCCTTTGCGCCTGTGCTTTGCTGTCCCAAACCAAAAGTGTATTTCCTCCATGGATTTCGTTATAAATCCATTTGCACTTTTACAAAAGGACATAACTGAACTACAGGAATTTACAGTTCCATAAAAAGACCCATGATTAAGAAAAATCTGCAAATGTATTGTCTATATTTCTACATTTTTTATTTAACAATGAAGCATTTATGTTGATGAGGAGCACTGTGAGATACTTCCCTTGATGGTGCTCTAACTCTGCTAGGCAGACCTCTGTTTCAGCAGCAGTTAGAGGGAGAGATGAGGGCCTGAAAGTCCTCATGAAAGAGTTCCTTGTTGTGATAGCAGGGAGAGAGAGTCTACAGCTCAAGAACAGACCAAAGAAAAGTGTTGACACCACAAACACAGCCGCAATGTTCCGTTAAAACTGATGAAGCCTGAAATTCGAAACTGGTTGGAGAGTCTTGTATAAACTGCATAGGAAGCATTTCCAAATGGTAAGCAGGCATCTCTCTGACCCTTTTGGCGGCTACACTAATGTAGCAGGTTTTCAAGGATGAAGGTCTTTGAGAGAAGTTTCTCAGGAAAGTTCAATCTCTTAGTGCTTTCAGTCAAACCCAGCATGCTCTGAGTGTAAACAAACACGTTTAAGGAAAACAATGACTGCACTGTTAAGTTTCCTGTGTTTCCCGGGTTGTTCTCATATGCTCCTCACAAGGAATTTTGTCACAGGATTGTAGCTCACACAAAATTATTGTTTTATTCGATATCTTAAAGCCATCCAGTGAGAGTATGCATCCAGGTGTTTGGTTTTTTTTAACAAGGGACTGAAACTGGTGTTTGGCACTGCAGTATGCTGAGCTTGCTGTCACTGTCTATGAGTGTGCAGGGGGCTTACCCAAGCAGAGCAGTGACCATGCCCCAGCAGTTTTAAGTGATACCTCTGCCTGGAAGGGCTTGTCTCAAGGCAGGGTGTCTTCCCTGAGCACAGACTTGCAAATGGCCAGAAATCCTCCCAAGAATGGAAATAGGAAACAAGTCTCTGCCTCTCCTGGGATAGAAATGAGATGTTTAAGACATGGTGAGAAGTGGTTTGTGGGGGATAGCAGCTACCTCACAGGGGAAAATGGTTGAGATTTTAAGATGGGGCACCAGGAGTTTGAAGTGGAAAAGGCATCCAGAAATGATAGACATTAATTCAGTAATACAGGTTATTATGCTTCTAGACTATTTTCATGATGTTGTAATGCCCTTGTTTCATAATAAGTTTTCAGCAAAAAAAAAGGCAGTTCTCAGTGAAAAAGAAGTTTGGGAACTACTGATTTCATGAATAAAGGGTGATTTGCTAGGTTTTAGTAAATATTAATGATTTAATCAACATTGCCTGTAAGTTTAGAGTTGTGAAGATCTTGATGTAGGAAATTCATAACCATAACAGCCCCTTGATGCTGTTATTCTGCAAAACACAGCCATAAGAAACTAAAGGGTTAGAATTTGGTTCCAACTGATTCTGAAACTGCCAAAGAAAGCAAACCTTATTTTTAGAAAGTTCTTTCACTTAGCTTCAGCCACCTTTTAGCTTCAAAATTGTGTGCTTAGCAGTCTTGAAAAGCAGTGCATTTCCATCAGGTACCCATAGCTGTATTTTGGATCTGGAGTTAAGCACTTGACTCTGAATTTCTGATTAAATAGTAATTTTTTTAAAAAAAGTCCTGGTGATTAAAATTCATCAAAACTAGGGGCTTATATTTCTGCCCTCAACATTCATCTTTTCCTATTGTTTCCTAACATACACGTCATCAGTTTTATCTTGAACAGTGATTCAGAAAAATAAACTTACTGATCATAGTAATATTACTGCAAGAATTCATATACCTAAATAAATCTTTATATTATATCTTGCCAGAATTGCTCACCCATGCAAAATTAGTGATGTGCCAACATTGGCAGATAAGGACATAACCATATTGTACCAACACTGGCAGGATTAGCACATAACCATATTTTCTGTCCTTATTTTTTGGCAGTGATCTATACAAAAGATAGCAGTAAAGGGAAGCTGCTGTGCATGTGGTTTTAGTTTTGATAGCTTCCATAACAGTCATGGTCACAGGGCAATGAAACAGTGCAGGTGTTAGCACAACAGCGTTTCTGGAGGAAAAATCCAGTGTTAGTTTTGATAATCTCCCTACAGCCATTGCTTCCTCCCTAGGTAAACTGAAGTGCCCTTAGCCAGGCCTATTTCAATGAAGTCACAGAATCACAGAATGGGTAAGGTTGGAAGGTACGACAGTGGTTCATGTGGTCCAATCTCCCTGCCCAAGCAGGGTCATCCCAGACTGTATTGCACAGGACTGCATCCAGAAACTTCTTGAATATCTCCAGCAAGGGACACTCTGCAACCTCTTTGGCTGTTCCAGTGTGTGGTCACCGCACAGTAAAGAAGTTCTTCCTGATATTCAGCTGGAACTCTATGTGCATGAGTTTCTGCCTACTGCCTCTTGTCTTAGTGCTTGCCATCACCAAGAAGAGCCTGGTTTCATCCTCTTGACACTCTCCCTTCAGATACTGATAGAGATTGATGAGATCCCCTTTCTCAGTCATCTCTTCTTGAAGCTGAACAGGCCCAGTTCCCTCAGCCTGTCCTCACAAGAGAGATGGTCCTGTCCCTTAATCTTCTTTGTAGCCCTTCACTGGACCCACTCCAGGAGCTCCATGTCTCTGTTTTATAAGGAGCCTAAAACTGGACAGTATACTCCAGATGTGGCCTCACTAGGCCTGGCACCTGCTGTTCAGCCAGTTCTCAACCCAGCTCACTGTCCACTCATCCAGTCCACACTCCCTGAGTTTGCCTATAAGGATATTTTGAGGGACGCTGTCAAAAGCCTTGCTGAAGTTGAGGTAGACAATACTCACTGCCCTCCCTTCATCCTTTCAGGTAGTTGTTTCATTTTAGAAGGTCATCAGGCTGGTCAAACATGATTTACCTTGAGTGAATCTGTGCTGACTATCCCTGGTCACTTTCTTGTCATTCCTGTGGGTAGACATGGTCTCCAGATTGAGGTACTCCATAACTTTTCCAGGTTCTGAGGTGAGTCTGACTGGCCAGTAGTTCCCTGGGTCTTCCTCCTTGCCCTTTTTGAAGACCAGGGAGACCTTTGCTTTCTTCCACACCACCTAGATGCAAAGCCAGCCTGGGGGTTCTGTGAAAGAGAACATGAGATCACAGTAGCTCGTGCTTCTCAGGCTTGCAGACAGTTATCTTTTGTAGAAACACAATGCTCAATACATTTTTGTATGAGTCATGTGTGTTCTTCCTCTTCAGTCTCTTCCCAAACAAGTTCTCAGTGTTTCTGCATATTACTTCTAGCCAGTATCACAGTAGTCATATATCTTGTATAATAAAAAAGGCATGTAAGCTCAGAATACTCTCAATAAAATGTAGATCAATTATTAATTTTGTAACAACAACCACAACAAAATCTATGCAGAAAACTGTTGCCTTTTTAATACAGAGAAACTTTATGTGAGAATCTCCTCCAGGGTAGTGGATCTTTTGATTTTTTTAATGTAAATCTCTTCAGACTACTTTTTTCTTATCCTTTGGCAGAAATAAAATAAAAATTTAAAAAATAGCTAGAAGGTAACATTTTAAATTTGAACAAGTTCATTTGATTTCTTTTATAAATGCCTTTAAAGCCAAAAGGGAATTCTGCACTTACATTCTGAAGCATCAACATGATCTTGTGATTCACACTAAAATTCAATCTGAATAGCAATGTTTTAATGTAGTATAACGGAAAACAAAACTACCCCAAGGTTTCTGCTGACTCTGTAAAGGAAAAGAATTATCTGTGTAGGAAAACTAAAAAGCTGAATTATGCACATGCCTTTATGTGTCTGCATACATAATTAATATGTGTAAAACACCTCATGCTTTTGTAGATGGTATATGACACTATAAGACACCTGAATTCAAGTGGAAGAGGTTTCCAGTCTGAGCAGGATGACTGAGTCTGTCCTGGTGTGCAGGGGTGATCCCTGTGAGCCCACACCTTGCCTCTGCATGTCCACACTGCCTCCCAGGCTGCCTGCAGCCCCTGCTGTTCTGCACAGGGACAGGGCTGCACCCCTGGGCAGCCTCTTGCAAGATGGCACCTAGCTGCCTGTTCAGTGTCCAAGTAACTGCAGCAGCCCAGGCACTGTTCTGGTGTACAAGTTGTCTGGGAGAGAGCTTGCTCTTCAATAAGTGTCCCAGTTCACTAGACTGGACATGGTTTACATCCACCAGTGCAAATGGGTTGCTGTGTGGGTGCACAAGCATAAGCAGATCAGATTCAGGAACAGTTTTCTGATTTCCCCTGGTGTTGATGCCAGCGAGGCAGTGTGATTCACAGGGGAAATTACCACAAGTGAGCCTCTCACAAAAATCAGAGCTGTTGCATTGTGGAAAAGATTGGTTCCACTCCCAGTTCCTTGCAGCCCCTATCCATCTTCTTCCTTTGCAATTCAAAGTTACAGATATGCTTGCATCCCACCAGAGTGGAAAGGAGACAACTTAGCTGTAATTACAAGGAATACATTTGATATCAAAAAGTGTCAACCATTTCTTGCAACTGTGTTTAGACTTCAAACTAAGTCAGCTAACTGAATGCTAAACCATGTCCTGCTGAGATGTACATTACTTGAAAGGTGAAGAGCAGAGGTCAGAGTACAGCCTGGGGAGTTCTGGCCCAAATACAATGAGACATATCTCTTCCTTATCCCTGGTGGGACAGGCATGAGAACCAGAAGAAGGTAAAATCCATTAGTTGAGATTAAGAGCAATTTAATAATTGAAGTAAAGTAAAATTTAATAACAATTTTTCTAATAACAACAGCAGTGAAAAAGCAGATAAGAAAAGAGAATAATAGAAGCCAAGAGAAACATGTGATGCACAATCCAATTGCTTACCACCCACTGACTGATGCTCAGCCCATCACTTTACAGTGAGCACCCTTCCCAGATAATTCCTCTCAGTTTACATACACTGATCTTGATTTTCTGTGGTATGGCATATCCCTTTGGCCAGTCCAGGTCATCCATCCTGGCCATGCTCCCTCACAGCTTCATGTGGACCTGTTTGTTGGCAGAGCATGGAAAACTGAAAAGTCCTTGACTTACTAAGCACTACTTAGCAACAAAGTGTGTTATCAACATTATTCTCATACTACATCCAAAATACAGCGCTGTACAAGCTACTAGGAAAAAATTAACTCTATCCCAGGCAAAACCAAGACAGCAGGGCAAAGCAGCTGCTGTTTCCCATTCTAAAAGCCTGAGCTGTAGACCCATTCCCTGCAGGGCTCGCTGAAGGCTCTCCCATGTGTGAGAAAGCCAGACCCCCCCCCACTGAGTTTTAAAAGAGCATTGTTAACTCCATATGTGTCTTTTGGCTCTCTGCTTTTTATTTCTGTGTTTTATCTACTGGCATCCTTAGAGTGTTAAAAGTTACATTTAACCTTGTCAAAGAAGGACTGCTTCTATTTTAAATTAAAGCATTTTTGTACACAAATCATATTTTGCTTGCAACATTTCCTTATGGTTAAATATTTGTGCTGCAATTCCTAAATTATAGCACAACAACAGTTAAATGAGCTGAGGAAAAGCAACTTCTGTTCCGGAAGGGAGCGTAATGATATCCTCAATATCTTGTAAATGAAACTACTTTAATTCCAAGGCATTAGAAGGAATAGCAGCTATATATTTTGGGACTGGTAAAGCCTTTCTTTCCCCCACCTCTCCCCCACAAATTTTATGAGCATATTATGATCTCCTCAGATCTGTTTAGTGAAATGTCTTGGATTGTTTTATTTTGCAGATTGCCTTCTCCTAGATGTTGTCTGACAAGGATTCTCAGATTGGAACTTTATTTTCTCACACATGTAGCTGACTTTGCTGGGACAAGTCACTGTCCTCTCTTGGACAAGTGTGTATTTAACCTGCTTATTTATAAATAATAAACCTGCTTGTTTATTTAAAACTTAATTTTCCTTGAATGTGCCAACGTGTGGCTTAAAGATTCACTTTTTTTGGACCTGATTAGGCATTTTCCCAGAAAAATTATTTTAACCATTAGTCCTACAAAATTACAAAACTTCACAAAAAATATTACATTTACAGACTTTTTGCAGTACAGAAGGAAATAAATTAGGCTGGCTTGGCTTTTCTTAATCTGAACTACAACCTCAGTGCTTCAAATCCTTAGAATAAATTTCCTTGTTACCATGCCCCAGGGCATTCCTTCTCCAGAGTTCTATAACAAATCCTGATTGTTACGTGGCTGCACACCCAGCAAATATTTCTGCATTTCTCAACTGAAATGTGTTTTATTCCCACAAAAATTGGTCCCAATCTGTTTTAGTACAAATATGAAAATATCAGAAATATGCCTAAATAAAGTGATAACAAAGGAAGCTACAAATATCTTTGATGCAAATTCTTTTTTATCCCTTTGAAAAAAATAACAGCATCTCCCTTTGGAGAGAGATACTGAATGCATCCTCATTTTCTACTTTTCAATATATATTCCAAGAGGGAAAATACATGACAGGTAGTTAAAATATATGGGAGACAAATATTATTACGTGGTTGCAATCCAGTACACTGAGGTCCTTACTTCAGCTGGTACTTGATAATGGAGATAAAATAAATGATAAAGAACACTACCTTTTCTTTAATATCTCCATGAAAATATACTTTATATTGACACAGAGATAGCAATAGTGCTTCATTATTTTGTTTCTGCAGAAAAACTTTAGGTAAACAGCAGCCATTAATAAACCAGACAATTTTCTCCAATACTGACAAAGATATTATGAGACCAAGATTGTTCAGCTGATGAGCCTGCTTCTGTAATGTGTTTTGGCTAACAGCAGTATAATAGCATAGAGAGTGCACCTCTGTGAAAGATTCTAATGATTTCTTCTGAAGCAAAATGCAAAGTAAAAGAGCAGCTGTCTAAAAGTGGTATTGATCTTGTGTTACACAGGAATTAAAGTTGGTGGTGGTGGTGCTAGAAACATTTTGTTACATTAAAATGAAAACAAAATTTTATGGGAGGAGGGGTACTGAATTTTGTAGTGAAAACAGCATGTATTTAGGAATTTATTTAAACTGTGCTCTTTGGGTGCCTTTTACATTACCTCCCTTTAAATTGCTTTAAGAAACTTCAGTGATACTGTTGTACTTTCTATCTGATCTGTACCTTAGACTGAATTTTAATGTCAAAACTAATTTCAAAAAGTTTCGATGGGATTGAAAAAATTCTAGGACTAGGTGAGAGATTTCTCAGTACCTATTTTTTTTTCCACCATAAACTGCTTGAATCAACCCTTTAGTTCAGAGGAGGAATATGAAATTTGGAAAGGCACTTGGTCCTAGATTCACTGAGCTTCTGTTATTTTTTCTGGGAAAACCTTCCTGTATTAACATGCAAGAAAGTCTCAAGCTTTACTGGTTTTCCTGCAGTTGTTTTAATGCAGGTGAGAATTACAGCAGAGTTATGTTGTGAGACTGGATCTGCTTGCAGACATCCAGCAAGAAAGAGCAAGGCTGTGGGTAGTTTTGCATAGGAATGGCTCTGAGTGGCATTCCCAGTGCTTGCTGTTTTGCATCATGTATTTAAGTGTGCACTTTGGAGCTGCACTGTGTATTGCTCTTTCCCAGCCCCACTGCAAGCCAAATTGGCTGTTTGGCTGTTATGGTGATGGAGACTATTCACTTGCTTTTATGTTAGATGACAGCGACTGTCTTTCAATCCATATGCAAGTAAACTGCACTTGCTGCCAGAAGAATAAGAGAACATTAAAAAATCGACTAGATAAGCATATTGATTAAGAAACACTTGAAATAGTGTAGCTAAAGGCTTAACTCAAATTTATTGTGATTCTGATTGCTGTGTAGTGTGTGCATGTGTGCATGCTATCATGATCCATGACTATAACCAAACTGTTAGAAACACTTAGCCTGAGAATTAGAACTATGAACCAGCTAATGGGTATTTGGATCACACTGCACAGCACATTATGCCATGCTCATAGTTTTTATCACCCTAGTACCACTAAAATAATGACAATTGTAGGATCTAAATATTAAAAACATTGATGAAAACATGCAGATTCTTTCAAACTTGAGTTTGAAAGAATCTGCATCTCCTATGTCACAACAAATGGCTGACTTTTGGAGTGTGACATTTAGCTAGCTTGTCTCTCTTTCCAGGTTTTAGTGAATTTCTAAACAGTTCAGCAGAAGTTTTGGACTGAACTCTCCCAAAAATCATCAATCTAAGATGCAAGTCTTACAGGCAAAGTGCATGAAAAGACCAAAATTAAGATAACTGGACTTTATCTGCTACCTCAATTATTAGTTTTTCTCAGCTGGATCTCCAAACAGCATCTTGGCTGGAAATCCAAGTCCCAAAGATGCCTATTTAGGGTGGCTGAAGAATATTCCTGGTTATAGTGTGGCACTGGGATCAAGCCCTGCTTTCATAGCCTGGGTTGGCAGCTCCAGTTAGATGTGAGCTGCAGGTTACACAGTTCTGCTGCTGCATCTGCCACATGTGAGCTTTTCAGGAAGCATGACCCAGGCACTTCCATCCCACTGGTAAACCAGCACAGACAGAGCTCTGAGCTGCCATGGTGACTGTGGTTGCCTCACACACACATCATGTTGAAGCCTGCAATTTTCCAAGATGCCAGATATGGTCTGGCTCAGGATAAGGACCAGTCTATGGCCTGAGGGCTTGCAGCCTGCCTTGCACGAATGAGAAGGGACAGTGTCCTGGTTGGTGGAAGCATAGGTAAAAGAGGAGGAATGAAAAAATACAGAGTTTAGGTAGGGGCATTGAGGTGCAAAAGATTGGGAGGAGTGGGTGAAGTAGATAGAGTTGTGGGACAGAGTCCTGACAAGACCAAATCAAGTAGTCAGGGAACTGACGAATTTAGTTTGGGAAGCTTTTGTAGGCACTTGCAATAGAAGGATGCCTTGCAGGGTGATGAGCATTCTTGGAAGATGCATTGCAGAAAACTCAGGCTACTTAACAGTCCTGTCAGTGATGTATTTGAACAAAAATACATGCATATGGCAGCATAAGGAAGTTGGAAATTTTGTTCATTCCTTTTAAATCAGGTAATAGCGAAGGTCAAGTTTCTCTGGCAATAGAAAGACTGTCATGAACAGTAAGAGGGAAAGGACCTGTTTTCCCTCTGGCCCAAAGAACACTTCAGATGTGACTGGCTCTTAAGGATCAGTGTGACACTTTCAAGAAATTACCTGAGCTCCGGAAATAGGGATGCCTATTTCCAAACCAGGATGATCTGCTCTAACATGTGGGCTTGACAAGCAAACAGCTATCCAGTAAGGCTTCCCAATCTCCTCAGACCTTGCAGACAGAACGTGGCCTTCCTACAATGACCTCAGTATAGTTTATTTTTTGTAGGAAGGAAAGCTAAGAGAATGGACTGTCTGTTTATTCCTACAGTCTCTGACATCTGAATCACTGGTCTCTTGTTGCCATCTCAGCACAAATAATGAGATTACCTTCAGGTGATGAGACTTCCAGTTAGCCTGGTGGTCTTCTGGAACACCTACTGGATACTTATATCCAAACACTATTAGAAATGTGTCTACTGCATTTGGAATAAACTTAAATGTTGCTGCACCTCATTCTTTCAACGCCTTAAGGCCTCAAAGCTGCGGGAGGCATGATGCTAAATGCCTCTCCAGGAGCCTGCACATCCTGGAGAGCCCTGGATGGAGATGAGGCTCCCAGTGACAATATGGAGAAAAGTATATGTGTCCTGGCATTCTCAGTGACATCTATTGGACAGCTCTGTTGGATTGGTTCCCAGCATTAATTTGCAATAATAACATTAATTTACATTCAAATCCTAATTAATGAAGTTCTGGTGTTTATTGGATGGGGGATCTTGAAAGGATGGGGTGTACTTTCTCTTCTATTTCTGCCATTTTTCATTCCAGTGAAACTCTACTCATGACTCACTGCTAATTACCATCTCCTGGCAATGCATGAAGAGAGAAATGTACAGCAGAACAAAATGTTTCTTACCCTGGTTATTTGCATCTTTTCAACAGGTAAATACCCTCTTTATCACAAGCTGGTAAATGGCTTCCTTATAAATTCAAATCTGCAAAGGTATTTTTGTGAGGAAACATTTATGACTACCTTAAGGTTATTTGTATTTATCATCTCTAGACTAAATGGTTGGGGTGAGTGAAGAATGGAAAACCCCTTTCAGTGAGACATGCAGACAGGAAGCATTCAGGCTTGGGACCTCCAGCAACAAAACTGGACTGTCTCTGGGCCATCAACAACTCTCTGCTGATTACAGGTTGTGAGGGAAGCTACTTACAAGAATACTATGAGGCAAAGATGATTTCTTTACATAGATAGCCACAGAATCATGGAATCATGGAATGGTTTGGGTTGGAAGGGTTGGGTTGATCCTTCATCTAGTTTCACCCTGGTGCCATGGGCAGGGACACCTTCCACTAGTTCAGGTTGTTCAAAGCCCCATCTAGCCCTATCCAAACTGTTCCAGGTATGGGACAACCGCAGCTTCTCTGAACAACCTGTGCCAGTGTCTCACCATCCTCACAATCAAGAATTCCTTCCTTATATCTAATCTAAACCTATTCCTATGGAATTTCAGGCCACTGCCCCTTGTCCTATCACTACAGGCCCTTGTAATAAGTCCCTCTCCAACCATCTTGCAGGGCCCCTTTAGGTACTGAAAGGCTAAAATAATGTCTGCCTGCGGCCTTCTCTTCTCCAGGGTGAAAATGCCAACTCCCTCAGCCTTCATTTAAATAATTAGTAAGGTAATTCTTAACTTCAGGTAATAGTAGTTTAATTAATTAATTAACCAGTCTAAGTCCCACTGGGTTTGTGGTACTTTCTTAGGTGCCCAAGCTGGTTGCTGGAGCTCTTTGAATCTCTGACTTGGTAACTTCTAAAGTACACCTTTATCTCTCCCTGCTTTCTTATATGACTTCTGCTTCCAGATGAAGGACAGGTACATTGGCTTTGTCCCTCTTGCTGTACAGGGTGATCCTCAGTAACTTGCTGAGGATGTGCACATATGGACAACACATGTAAGGGCCTGTATGGTGGCATCCTGTGTTGGTGTGCTTCATCCCTTAGTGCCCAATGGTAACTTTTGGAAAGAAGTCTGGTTGCACAAGCCTGGAGACTGCCATGATGCATGGCAGTAGATCCTCTGGCCCACATAGTGTCGTCATGGCTATTAGAAATGAAGGTCACCAAGATGTGACTTAAGTTTCCATTCACCTGGAAGCATAACCCTTGCATGCTCTCTTCCCTTGGAAGAATCAACCATTTATCTTAAAACCATGCAAAATTTTATAAAATTGTTAACTACTGATACTTGATGGGAGAAAAAGCCAGGGATCTTTCTTGGGTTTTCTGCATTTGATGCTGTTCTTGTGAAATTACTTTAGGTGGAATCTTATTAGTCAAGGGTAAAGTCCGCTACAAAAATGATTTTGTATGCTTTGAGAATGAAAAGTAGATGTCAATTTACTTTATTTAAAGCTTTGGAAGCAGAACCAGAGTCCTAAGAACTTTTTCTAGCTCTGTTTTGTGAGCTTGTCAAACAGCACAGAGCACTGATGACATCTCAGCAAAACAGGCACAATGGAGGAATGGTGATCTGAGCATGGGCCATAACATTTCCCAGGGGAGAAGGAATGTCAAGCCTAAGGATAAACCTTACATGGAGGGTGAACCAGATTAGGGGGAGCAGCCTTTGGGAGATGAGTTTGCTGCCACTGAAGTGATGTAAGGAATGGTGGTGGCAGCAGCCACCTCAACACCTCTCTACCCAATCCACCCCTCTCTAAGCAGTAGAAGCTAGACGAGTTTTACAGAGATGTAGCTTCACGATACACTGAAAAGAGGACAAGGCTCTTTGGCCAGCCCTAATACTCTGATCTTCTCTGCAATTACCTATTTTTCTGATGAATAAGGCCACTGCAGGGATGAAAGCTAGGTGTGTTTGGAAACTGGAATCTGAATTATAGAAATTATGTAGAAATCTGAAAAATAGAAACACACTGAAATTAACCCTGGGCACATTCAGTTACTCATTGCACATATTTCATATCTGACAGCAGGAAAAAGCATTGAAAATATACCCTTAAGAAGGTGAATGTCTGCTCTGATACTTAAAAGACATCATCTGATTAGTGTCTGTGTTTTATTAACCAAAGACTAGAAGGATAAAAGCTTCTCAGATATAACCATTATATCACCAGGTATTTTTGTAGTATATTGTGGATAAAAGCGCCACATTTCATTAAAGTCCATCATTCATACACAAAAAAGGATTTGGAAGCAGTTTATAAGCCTGTAATTTTATGACAATTTTAAACTTTTCCAGTTTTTCAGCCTCTTTCAGAAAATGCCTTTGATGACCTCTGAATCAACTGGTGTTCACTGGTCTGTGCACACACTGGGATGTGTGCTGTTGTACACCAGCTGTGGGGCTGCCTTTGGTATAAGCAGCTCAGTTGTTGTGTCAGCAGTTTTCACACTGTTTAATTTTCATAGACTTGGTTACACAACGCAAAAGACCTTCCAGCTGTGCCTAATGAAAATTCATACTGACACTCATTCAGGTTTCAGCAGCCCTCTTGCTCTGGTATTACCTTTTTTTATTATTATTCTACTTAGAAAGAACTGCAGCACTCCCAATATAAGAAATGTGATATATGTTGAGGATAATCTCCTGTCACTGCAAGGTTTCTCCTCTGTTCTCTCTCTGTGCTTCATTTCACCTGTTTGTCACCCATTAGAAAGGGTAGTGAAACATTTGGTTCTTAAAGGGTTGACTGCTTCATTTTATGTAATGTAACTGCATCAGCAGAGCAGTAATTTATGATGAATAACTTGTTTGGCAGTCCTAGGCTTTTTTCATGGATTGTCTTTGAACAGATTGTAATTTTCTTGAATTTATTAATTATTCAAAATGATAATGATTCTGGGAGAATGATTATGAGCAAATTCATGTGAGCATTTGGCATGCAGTACTCCATTTCTACAGCCATTACTTTCTGGTTTAGGTAGATGAAAGAACTTCATATTTTCTCTACTTTGTTGTCAGAAGATGGTAAAAAATTATTCATGAAATTTTGCTCAGAGTATAAGAGTTTAGTGAGAGACAAAAAAATTTAGAACATTCTCCCTTTAAATCCTGTCTAGATATGAGTCTTTCTAAGACTAACTTATGAAATAAAGAAGATCATTGTCAGATTCCTTTTATGTGCTTACCAAATTTTAATCTGTTATAATAACTTACACGGAAAGGTAATAGGGAATGTACTCATAGTCTCAGTAGGGGTGTCCCAGAGCTTAGGCTGTGATTGTCTTGTGCTTTGGTGAAAGGTCTATTTCTCTGTATAAAATATTCTGAAAATACAGTTATCATCAGCCTGAAAATTTCTCTCAATGTTGTTGTGAAGGTGAAAGTGACTGTAGGCAGTTTTGAGTCCCAAAGAATGGTGTCAAAAGTTTGTGAGGTTTGCTGGTCTCCTAACACTTGCTTTCTATTTTAAATGAAACATGAAAAGTTTCAATTCATCTTAAATTAGCATTTTGTGGGGAAAAAACCCTCAGTTCTTGAACAGCAAGTGGTTTAAAATAGGTGTTAACTTCTATAGCAATTTGAATTCTTGAGTACTTAAATAGGAAATATTTCGTAATGCTTCCCTCGCTCTACTTTTGCTTTAAGAGGGAAAAGACAAAGGGAAGTTGCTGTGAGGAAGGGGTACATAATGCTTGGGTCAAATTATGAATATGACAAGCTTGAAAATTCATATTTTAGTTACAATACTCTTGTGATTTTGAGAAACATGAGAAATGTTTTGTGACTGGCTGCTGCTGGCTAAAGCTTTCTGCTGTGTCTGAATTGAACCTCTGGGTACTGTACTCCACAATGTACCTTGCTCATGGCTTTGAAGAGAAGGTCTATTTATGGAGTTCTTTAAAAAACTAGCTGCTACCCAGACTTTAGAGTAACATGCTGCATGCTGAGTCCTTCTGTAGTTGTTCAGGTGAATAAAGAGCACTCTCCTCCTATTGCTCTGCACAAGTTAAGCTGTAAGAAATGAATGTTGCAGGCACTGCAGAGGACTGTTGGCTCAGGACAGGAATGGTTTCACTGCAGCCTGCATAAGCTTGTGAGAGTTCCTGTCTGTAGTTCTGCAGTCACTTTCATGATGGTTTTCCACTAAAGGTCCAGCTTTTGCTTTACTTCATTTTCCACAACTTTCCACCACCTGGCTTGTGTTTAAAAGACAGATAGTTCTGTACATTGGATTGCAACAATGCAGGCTGAAACTAAATTTGCTCTTGAGGAACTGGTAGCATATTATGTGTCAGTTTCAGACAAAAATAAGCATTTGCTGGGTAGAAAATGAAGTAAAAGCTATACATCTTAAAGTTCTCACAAGCAATGGAAATTAATCTATTTTAAACTTCTTTTATCAGTTAAGCTTCTTGGGGTGGGGATTTTTCTCCAAGTCACTGTAAAATATCATGTCATATCCATTCTACTTTATAAAATGAGTAAAAAACATTATCCACAAAGCTCAGCAGCCATGCTAAAAGTTTGTGTGGCACCTACACCTGGTTTGCATTGAAACTTCAGCATCTAGCTCTGCATAGTAGGCACTGAAATGAAAACTTATTGTCAGTTAACAGTGCTCTGGCACTTCCCTGGCCACAATTGAGGCAGAGTTGGGTAAGGTATCTTCCAACCAAACGTGGTATTCATCTAATTCTCATCAAACTTCCAAATGTAAGCATCTGAATGTGAGCTAAGGGCATGATACAGTCACTTGACTATATGTTTCTGGAGCAATCACAGCTGTTCATCTGCCAAGCTGTGGTTACGTGAACCACCCACCCATGTAGGCTGGGCAACTGTGACCAGTGGGAGCCTCATGTTCACCTGGAGCAGTAGGGCAAGCTGGGTGGGGTAAGCTAGTACATCTTACATGAGTTGCATGGTGTGCCTCTGTTTATCAACTGAATAAGTCTGTGGGTGTGTAAATTCCCATTGAAGTCAGTGGATATTTACTAGTCCCGAGCAGAGTTGGCACAGAGCAATTTGATGACCCTAAAGTGAACACCTGTGTGCTTGTATCATCTTTTCTCATTTTGTCAGACTCTTTAAAAGCTGTCTAGGACCTCTCCCTCAAATGTCAGAGCTAGGCTGCATCTGGCCAGAGGGTAAGAAGTCAGTGTGGGAGGTGTGCAGAACCCATGTCCCATCTCCCTAAAGTCTTCTAGATTCACCAAGACTGCTGACTCACAGCTTTCCAGCCACATGCCACAGAGTGGTCACTAGACCACAGATTTTATCCCTTCACACATTGCTATTGTAGTATACAGTTATTGTGTGCATTGTTCTCTTTCCACACAAAGCAAGAAGTTGAAGTATACAAAGAAAAGCATGTACTTGTGATTGTGCTATACAAAGATTTTGTAATTAAAGTGATCTAATAATTTCCATTTCCTTTCTATAAATGCCATTAGAACTGAAGTTTTTATGAGTTAAATCTTTGTTTGCTAATTCTGAAACAGGATGTCTACTGATTTGACTTTCTGCACTGGGAAACCTTGCTTCTTCTGTGCACATATGCCTGGGTATACTGGAGGTCAACAGCTATTTACTAAGAAAGAACTGGATGGATTTTCTTCCTTTGAAATACATGGAGGAGTCATCACTCTGAATCTTACAGAAAAGTAGGGTGATAAGAAAGCAACAGGTAGAATTAACTTATAAATTTTAAGCTAAAATTCAAGAACAGTGTCTGATTTTGGTACTGGGAAAACACAACTGGCCAACAGGGTGAGTTTGTGGAATGCACTGAAGTATCAGCAAAGGCTTATTCTTTGTCAACCACTTTTAACTTGACAAGATCCTCAAATTTATTTTTATAGTTTCCTTCCTGGTATGCTCCCAGAGATAAGTACTTGAAGTAAATGTCAGGCCAGAACTAGCTGTAACAGAGTTTCTGCTTACATCATGTGAAAGAAGCCACTAAATTTGTTCCCAATTCCTTTGTTGAGCTACCACAGCTCATAAATAGTAAAAGGATATCAGATTTTTAACTTATTCACTCCTGGTTATTCTGAAAATAGTATGAAAAAATGTAAAAGCTGATGCACACAGTAACACTCAATCCTGCACTTGATCAGGGACTTCAATAAAAAGAGGACGATTATAAACTCTGAAAGAATTCTTCTTCGTCTCATATAGGAAGATATTTCCTGTTTCACTCATTATACTGGGGTTTCCAGCAAGAATATTCCCAGTACAAATTTGCTCTGTTACTGAGTTCTCATTCATATACACATAATTAAAAATAGTAACTCTTATGCCTGTCCTAACACTTCTGATACATTTTAAAAATTATTCTTGCAACAGTACTCAGTGTAAATACTTTTTAAAGCGGTTTACCATTTTTTTAATCTTTGGTAATGGGGACTAATACATAACAAGTAGTGTTTGAGAAATAGCAGAAAAGAGTGGCTCTTTTACCTCTGCTGTTGCATTTGATGTTCATACACCTTTGGGTGCAGTCCTGCTTCTCCTTCCATACCATACAGTGAATGGCACCAAAGATTGATAGCAAAATCTGTGGCTTTGGTACTGGGCAAATGTACCTCAGTCAAGTAAGTCCTGCTGGAGCTGATGAGGGAGCAGTGGCAAGGGACTGCTCCTGTTGCAAAGCAGACAGACTCCGGCAGCCCAATGGGATGCTTCAGCATCACCCCAGGCTCACTAAGTCTTTGATGCTATAACAAGCAAATAATAGGGATATTGTGCTGATACAAAATTGATTATTTCATGGGGTTTTAAGTACTAAATTACTGAATCACTAGCCAAGATGGAGAAAGACCACTGGCATTGATGGGATGATTCACTGAATTTAGCATTTTGGATAATGCTCCAAGAGATGTGGGATTACTTATAATTAAGGGAAGGTAAGGCAGAAACTGCTCTAAATGGAACCTTGTTTTGTAGCTTGCATCTCTACTAGCTACATCTTTACTGAAGAAAGTTATCCAAACCATCAGCAGCAGAAAGTTAGAATAAACTCCTGTGGAGTTATACAGCAACATTTGCTTAGGAAAATAAGAGATAGGCTGGAAAAAATACCCCACCTGGAATTAGAGGAAGATAATTGGAGTAAATCCGTGAAAAAAAAACCAAAAAAAAAGTTTATAACATTCTGGTTACAGTGAAAGCAAACACCAGACAGCTTCCCACTTCTGAGGAGAGGCTCTACATAAGTCTTTGGAAACACCCTGTAGCACAATCTATCTCATTAGAAACAACTGAACTGAATCAATACAGAACTATTTTACTTTTCCTAGTGTCACCTTCAATGTCACCTAATACAGTGTACTGAAGTGCAAATGAAATTGTTGTTAGAACAGCCTGTTGTTTCTGGTAATGATCAGTTAGAAGCTGTGCTTGCATGGAGAAGCCAGAAGGTGGTTAATTACATCTCTGTATGAATGAAATGTTCCTTCTAAGAGTAAAGGCAGCTCAAAGATGAACAGGTTCCTGCTGCTTGCCTTGTCAAGACTGCAGCTGTGGAATATATAATTAGGGAGAAAGTAATCAGAAATCAATTTGAAAAAATGCTAAGATATTAAGAACCTTCTAAAATCTGCATTTTAAAAAGATATTAAAAGCTTCTATAAAAGATGTTGAACAGTTTCAGCACAGGAAGTGAGTATCTTTAGGTATAAGGACACCTAAGGTCTTGGGGTTTAGCAACTGAGAGGAACTGAATTCTATTCTTAGACTTTCTTTGTATTTTGCAATGACCTTAAAATTTAGTATGTTGATCCTAAATTAGCCAGTGAAAGTCAAAAGGCCAGATCAGGAGCTTTACATATTTGAAATGCTCCTTAAATGTTCTATAACAACCAGGAGTGGAAATTAAGGCTTATGTAGACCTTACATTACACCCTTGCACAAAATTAATTTTGCCCTGAAGCCTGTAAAAAACTTTGCAATTGCCAGACAGAAATCACTGCTTACCAGCCAGGGGAGCCCATTAATCACATGAGTTAGGTTATAATTATAATTAGGTTATAAGTCATTACATGGGTTAGGTTATACTGTAACCTAATATAATACATTAGGTTATAATATAATCCACCTCCAAAAAAGGCCGTGAGGTTTGTTACAGTGCATGTGGCACAGTGATGAAAATTAGGCATTTGGAAAAGCTGTGGATTGAAGGACATCCCAGCCAGCTCCTCCAAAGAAAAGTGCTTGCTACAGAAATAAAGTACTGGAAGCTCTGCAGATTGTATTGTATCTGCATGTGGCTGTTTGCTTGGAGACACTCGTAGTCAGGGCAATGAAGAAATTTTTAAGTAGGATCTGAGCCCTGCCATGGCAGGGTTTTGACCTCCCCACAGATTCTATCAAGACAGATCTGCCAGGGAAAATCAAGGAGGGCAAATTAGCTGTATGTCATCCTCTGAGAAAATATGCTTATTTCAAATATGCTAAGCAATATCTTCTTTCAGCAACTGCATGGGAAGATCCTCTAAAGCTACCACTTCTGTAGAGGAACATCATTATAGCAGGACGAGATTAAATCTAGCTCTCCTGACTTAAGTCATCTAAAAGCCAAGCACTGGGTATAAAAGGTGTAGACAAGCATTTTCTAAAATCAAAGCAGAGAGATGTAAGCCCTCCCATGGCAGAGGGATTCATTGTTGTCTAAAGAAGTCTTCTGAGACAAATCAAATAATTTCCCCCTAGGAGAGAACTCTCTGCTGATAAAGGAGAGAACCCAGACACCAGGCAAGATACTAAAATCTACGAGTCTAAAGTTAAGTCCCAGGAATCCTACCTTTCATGAACAAAGATTGTGTTTTAGTGGAAATCATTTAATATATAACATAGATATACAGGAAAATTTAAATATAAAATATAAATGAGGAAAAATAAAAGATCTTCCCCTGAGAAACAAACATAAGGAATTAATATATATAAAAGTCTGTTTAGAAAATGTTGAGCATACAGTTCACTAAATAAATAAAGAGTAAATCATGCACATAAGGAGTAGAGGTACATATACATAGATTCTCATACACAGTTTCGTAGTATGGTGAAAACCATCTTACTTCCAGTGGATTATGCTTTCTTGGTTTGCTTAGTCACTGGCTGGAAGCTGCCCATCCAGGGCATCATTGTGGAGGAGATGTGGTGTTCCTGCTCTGCAGCACCTCTCTGTGCTCCCAGTGCTCACACTTCATGGGAGCATTTCAGTCAGAATCTCCTTCGCTCTGCCCCAGCCTCAGCCCACACACTAGTTTACCTGGATTGTTAATTTGTGATATGACTACTTCTAGCCAGGCTTTGTGGAGGAAAGTTCTTTCATACCTATTGTCTCTGACAGTACTTGCTTCTTAGAGTTTCCATTTATTCAAGTTCCTATTAGCATGACTTACATCAGTCTGGGCAGTTAAGTCACATAACCTTAATGTAATTGTCTCTATGGGGAACTATACAGTTCAATCTACAGGCTATCAGCTATCCACCAAGTAAATAAATGTTTATTATGTTTATATTGACTATGTGTAGCTCTTTTGAATAATTAATTTAAAAGATTGTATGCAAAATTGCAAATAAAGCTATAGATACTGCATTAGAATTTCATTACAATTCTTTTTTTCCCTTGAGTAGGAAAACTCATTAGAAAAAAAGAGGTGAGACATTCAAAGTTCATTCAGAGGAAGAATTTCAGATGATACCTAGGTGATTAGCTGTTGAATACTTGGTATTGTTAATGTGAATGGCTGGTTCAATTCCCTTGCTATCACACCACAAAATTACCCTTGACATGATCTTCTGTAATATGATGAGCATTATTACATAGACTGAATTTCTAATATTCTAATGAATTTTGTTTGGTGAGACAGACCGGGAAAAGGAAAAAAGTAAGCACCTCTTTGCTATGCATGATTTCTTCTGTGTTTGCTTCTTGAGGTAATGTCTGGATTGTGATTTCTTTGTTGGTAGTTCAGTACATTAAAAATAAGCTAATGCAGCATTAACTAAGCACTAATAGGCCATTAAAGACAAACTTTTACACTGGAAAAAAAAAGAAAAAAAACATTTCAAATGTAAATATAAGTCAATTTTATATGCATGAATTTTTGCTATCTGATGCCATTTGTATTAATAATTAATACTTGTGTTTCATCAGTACTTTATCAAGCTTAAAAGACAGCCAAACTTTCTTGGCTGAGTATTACTCCTCTTTGCAAAAGGTTCAAGAGGCCAAGCTAACACTGTGTATCTCTTTATCCTCCCCTGCTGACTACCTGGCAAGAGGATGCACCCCACCAAGTAGTGGTGCTGCCAGCACCACAAGTAATCCAACAGCAAACAATCATTGAAATATGTCCTGGTCTCCAAAGGCCTTAAAAATCTGCATGACAATCAGCAAATGTTTTCTCCTTGTTAGGGGCATAAGCTAATAGTCCCAAGCATTTATTCAAAGTGCAGATACATGCACAGTCATTCTGGGGACTTCATAACCTTGTTAAGAGCCCCTACACACAAACCTTTACCAAGTACTAACTAAAGGCAAAGTCTTCTGTGAATCTGATTCAAACTAACTTTCTTGCTTCAGCATTCATCACGAAATGACAGAAGTGTATGCTGGAAGGGCCCTGGGTGGCATAGAGTTGCCTGCCTTCTTGAGGCAGGACTCCCAACACCAAGGTGATCAGGTCACCATAGCTTTGCCAGGGACCATCTTGGACAGATTGTGTCAGCTCTTTGAGCAGCTGGCTTTACACATCCTCCACATCTTAGAAATGAGGGTTATCCTGAGTTTGCTCCTAGCCAAGCATCAAGGTGAGAGTCTGTTTTATAAGGAAATACATCCCTTTTTTAGTGTTGAAGAACTATTTGATGGGAATAATTTCCTAACCAGAGTTTCAGTAAAAAACAGTGAGTCTCCTCTTAGTGTGAGGGGCATTTCTTGTTACATTACTCACATCATACCTTACAAATAATGTGCATGGCTATAGCTAGTGATCCTGACCCTCTACTAGCATTTGATCATCTCTTTTGCCAGGGAATATACAAAGTAATAAAAGGCTAGCTTGTTGTTTATGATCAGTGATAAGTCTTCTGGGAAGAAAAGGCCATTCTCCATTCTAGGAAAGATCAGAACATAACTGTTCCAGGATTTGTGTTATCCTTATATAGCAGACAGTCCACTGAAATCAAAGGGAATACTTGCTGTGCCCAAACTTATAAATGCACTGTGCTTTTATCACATCTGGGTTCATAGAAAATATAGTTTAAGAGCTTATCTTTGAATTTATCCATCTACACAGCTGACAAGAGGAAAAGAGAATGGGAATAGATGGTGAATACAGTGGTTTTCATTTCCTAAACCAACTCTCCAGATAATTTCCTAATGAGGGAATCTGTCTGAGTTGTTGCAATTACGTAAGTTATTGCATTTGGCTTTGGTACAGATAATCATAATAATAATATTTCCCTGTATGAAAATGTCATAGTAAGGCAGGGGCATGACTTCCATCTGTCTTTATCAGCTTGTTTTTTGTTTGTTTGTTTTTAAAATCTACTGATTTGTTAATTCAGTTGCCTGCCTTCTCCACACTCAGGGGGACCTTTATTACAGAGAGTTACCAAAATGTTTTGTGTTACCTTTTAAGTGCACATGTACCACATTAACTGCAAAGGAGCAGAGAGGGTATTTTTCTCACATAGAGAGTAAACCGGACATCAGAACAAATTCCTTGCTCAAGTCAAGTTTTCATGTGAGACTCAAATAAGGTTTTGATCAAAACCAAAGCACAAAACCAACTAGCTCATTATTGGTACTTGCCTGCCACCATTCCACCTGGTCCTAAACGGGAGACAGGCCTGTCTCAGAGCTTGGAGGCAGTGCTGTCTTGAGGTGGGTTTGACACAGCAGAATCAGAATCTCCACTTTTAGATCATTACAGATCTAAAAACCACATCAAACAGGTGCTTTGATTATAATCTTTTCTAATTATTACCTGTATTTAATTGGAATGATCTCTGATGAGCCAATACTTGTGGGCCTGATATTTCTGAGTCTGAAAAGTTTACAGCCTGTCAGTGGCTGATTTTCTTCCCAAGGGAAGATCTCTCAGGAGAGTCTTTCTTTCAGGGACAGTTTCTGTTAATAACTGTTTTCTTCTCGTAATATTTCTAAGTAAACAATATTTTTCTCATAACAACTGCTCTCCCATGTGTTGTTTCTGTTACTTAACCGATGGAGAGAGGTGTCAATCCTATGGACCAATAACATGCCTTTTTAGAGCAGCATGTTATAAAAAGGCTGGATGAATTGCAAATAAGGCCTTCTGATCTGCTGCCTTTGAACTGGAGTCAAGCATCTTTATTTCATGTCTAATGGTGACAAGTACTTTCAATTCAGAATGATATTCTGATAAATATATTTTCATCTTTGAAATGTCAGTGTAGCAGATATATTTTTTGTGTCTGAAATGTGCCATTTTAACACGTGGCACACTTGGAAATTAAATCTTCTCCTGTGTCCCCTCAAGACTGAAGCAGATGATGTTAAGTGCTCTGGTTTTTCAGCTCCTTAAGATATTTTTGTCTGGATGAGTCATTAGGCATTCTGGTCACTCCTCTCACCAATGCAGTTATGAGTTTCACAGGGAAAATGTCAATTGTGAAATTTCTCTGTGACAACAATTTTCAGTGCAAGGAATGTTTTAAGTCACTGTAGAAATATGGAAATGAGCCCTGGCAGGGTCTTTGAGGGGTCATGTAGTCTACCCCATGCCCCAGGGCAGGCTCAGCTCTGCCAAGTTATCCCTGGCAGAGGTTGGTCTAATCTGCCTAAGAGATACTCCCCTGTCCATGCCCACCATCCCCACAACTCACAGCTTCCCTGGAAGACAGGCTGTCATGGTGTTAGGTTATTTGAAACCTGTGTTGTTTAACACAAACACTCCATGTGGTGCTTTTTAAGACCATTTCATCTCATCCTGTGATCCATGGTCTTCAGAACAGTTCTACAAACTATCAAGTTTTATAATACTTCTCCTCAGCTTTCTCTTGCCTAAGAGCCCCAGTGTTTTCATTCTTGCCTCCAAGACTGTGGACTCTTGTTCTTTATCTTTCTTCCTCTGCCCTAGTCCCACCTTTCTTAAAGCACAGCTGAGACATTACCAGTTACAACAAAGGCAGAATGTGTCTTCCATACAACTCCTTTTTGCATCCCTTGGAAGCTTCATTGTCATGGCTGTGCAACATCATCAACCCAGGTCATACACACCCACAGCCTTTGAAAAAAAGCAGTTGTTCGGTCCACAATTTCCCATCTTGTATTCTTGAAACCTAAATTATCTATTTCAGGCTACTTCAGTTTTTCAAACTAATTTAGAATTCCTGTTGCTTACTTTAGCTTGTGTCCTGTACAAGAGAGCTCCATTGTCTAGTGTCCAAACCATTAAATATTGAATAATATGAGACCCAGGAGAATGTCTAGCACAGATTTGCTCATCCTTTTCTCTAGAAGTGTAGTTTTCCAGTCACTTGTACAATTTCATAGTGTTTTCAATAAAACTGTCTCCTTAACGTACTTATGAGACTCCCTTGGGAAGCAAAGTCAAAAGCAGTGCTACAGCCAATATACAGAAACCTACTACTCTTGCACTCAGCAGTGTACTGTGTTTTTTATCCTCATGTTCTAGCAAGTGTTCTTTCCAAATATTTTTTCTGTTCTTTTCTTGTTTCCTTCTGTGTTAATCTATTGTATTCTATGCCTTGGCCTTTCTGATTTTGTCCTTCTAAGTTTGTGCTAGTTTGACATATATCTTCCTATTAACTTGACCTACTTCCAATGTCAAATAATTTTCAGGTCACTGAAATACTCCTGAATTAGCAGAAGGGGCTTCTTACTACACCTCCTGTATCTCCTTTGTAGGAAATAATCTCTGCTTGTCTTTTTGAAGTTACCTTTTTAAGAGCTTTCTTTGAACTTCTTTTTTCCTCCTGTGTTTGTTCTCTCTCTATTCTCTAAGTTGACTGACGCCCTATTTCCTAAAATCCCCTATTTTTATTTTACTGCTTTTCATTTATTCTCTTGCTAGATGTCAGTCACCTTTCTTTATGATCCCTGTCACAGGGCTTGCCTTCTCCCCTCACCCTCTGGGCAACCTCTCTTCTCTCAGCAGAGATAAGATCCAAAGGAGCCTTTCCTTTTCTGAGAAACAGTTAATAATCTCCATTGCAGCAGGGCTGCTTCCCCTCCTTTTTATGCTCAAAGACTACTGGTGCTCCTAGCAGACACACACAACCATATGCACACCTCAGAAATGTGACCCTCTCTTTCCACTTACCCAAAATAAAACATAAATGTATCATGTCCCTTCACTTATCAAATCAGTTAAGAAATAATTTTGATTGTGGATGAAATTTTTCTTCAATTAGTTTTTCATGTTTCTTATATTAGCATACAGACCTCCAAGGTAGTCATCCCACTCTTTTCTTTCTTGTCCCTTTTCATTCCCAGGGGGGTTTAGTGCTCTGTTTTCAGAACATGCAGTATCTGCCTCTTTACTAGCTGGCTCAGGCTGTGCCTGATAACATTCTCACTTCTCTGTGTGAGATGTACTCTCTTTCTTCAACTATTACTGCCTCCTCAGTGGGAAGCTGCAGTCTTTGCCAAGTCCTATCTCCTGGCCACCCCATCCTGTCTAGATGCTGATTTCTGCCCCAGCATTTGCCCTCAGCTGGAGGCGCTGGGGAGAGAAATTCTTACTCCTCCTTTCCATGACCCAAGCAAAGGGCTCACTCTCAGCTGTAGTCTTGAGTTTTCAAGCTGAATGTGTTGATGTTAAAAAAGGGTTCTTTCCCAGGCTTTCTTCTGGTAAACAGAAGAACAATGTTTTGTAAATATAGAAA
>VZUI01058925.1:0-15008 GCA_013401135.1 Cettia cetti
GCCTGGCATCCTACAACTCAAACTTAGCTTTTAATTCAATTTCATTCCCAGGCCTTACACTCTTATACTCTTCTACTGGGCAATCATATTTGTAGGGCCTTACTGCCTCATCCTCCCCAACAGCAAACCTATTCTGTGGAGAGTGCAATGAATGTTTAAACTCTCTTCTCTTTAATCTCTGAACAGAAAATGGAAGAGTTGGACTAGAATGGAATTGCGTGTTAATATTTGCACGATGTTAGCTTCCCACAATGAAACAGTCTCTCACCTTCAGTAGATTCCTGGGAAACATGATTGCTTAAGAAGGTTTGAAGTTGGTTGAAAAAAACAATTGTTTAAGATTTCCCTGGAGCACCTTCCTCTATTTTTGATTTAGCCCATTTTGAGACAGAGAAATCATTAAAGCACTCCATGTGAAAAATTAAGGTTGTTAGGTGTGCACTGATGTTTAAGGCCTGATGCATACGGAAAATAGTTAACTAAAAGGAAACTTTTTAAAATAAACACCTTCTTGACATTGCCTCTGATAACATAGATGATTTTTTTTCCCATCTGTAAGGCTATAGTATGCTTTTGCACATCTGTGTGAATCAGTGCAGCATTATGTCCTGTTACAGCTTGGGAAATTTAAAATTCCCTTTTGAAATCTAATTCCTCCATCGTAGCTACTGGCTATGATAGCTTTCCACTGTATATCATGTTCCCTCACTGGGCATGGCCACTTTTCTCCCAAGTTATTGTTCTGCAATCTGATTTTAATCTAGCTCTCCCAACAAAGAAGGACTAAAAAAAAAAAACCTAAATGGAGGAGCTACTAAAATTAATTAATTAGAACCCAAATTTATTAAATTCCAGTACTGATCATTCTAATTTTTTGATAATTCCCTAAGGAAAATATCATTTACATAAGAGAGAATGAGAAAAAAATCCTTTTATATGAAAAATTAGTATGTAGGGGAAAAAAAAGTCCTCGGGTTGAGAATAGTTTGGGAGCATCAATTCTTTCTTCTGTGCTCTGTTGCCAGTTTGGAGTTTTGTCTTTGTGCTTTTCTAAGGGAATGGTGTTTTTTATTCAAGCAGTTCACCTTGTTCTGCCTGTCACTGATTTAAAGCTCTCAGAAATATAAAGACTGAGGGTTATCCAGCTCTTTTATTCCTTTCAGAGGTGATAGTACCCACTGCTGAAATGCAGCACGCTCTATATTGTGTCTGATCTCACTAGGAGTCCACTGCACCTCCCTGCTATTGTGCTTCCCCAAAACCTCGGGGCGGGGGGGGGGGGGGGGGGGGGGGGGGGGGAGGGTTTCTGTGCTGAGTCTCTCTGATGGCACGTATTTCCCTTCACTATGATATTTTTAGACTCTCTGCTTCAAAAATGTGCTCACCTACTGATATCTGATGGGTTTTAGTGGGCGGAACATACGGTCTCCCTGTGACAGGCACTGGGTTTCCCTGACCTGAGAGCTACCCAAACTGCAATTCCCATAAACAAAACCAGGTTCCAAGTCAAAATCTAGCAGTGAGCTCATCCTGGTTAGTGCACTTAGTTGAAAGGAATATTTCCTCAGTCTAAATGTACCTTCCTGACTCAATACTCTGATATTCTGTACACCCATTATAATTTTTCCCTCCTCTTTCCCACTCCCAGTTTAATTTGTTACCTCCGATACTGGATGATATTTCTGTAGCTCTTAAAAGAGCTTTGATGCTTATGTGCTAAAGTATTTTGCACATTAAGGAACTAAAGCACTTTTGTATGTAGGAGTTACATTTAACAAGCAAGATATTAAAGTAACTGATGACATATTACCATAATTGCTGGGATAATTTCTGCAAAACTAGGCAAGAATTGGCCCTTGAAATAATCATATGTTTTTCAATTAATTACAGTAACACTTTCAGGATCCAAGAACAATTATTTTTACAGTGAAATATTTATTTACTCTCAGCTTCAGGTGAACATGTACATTTTTGGTGACACTCTCTTTTTATAGGCAGAAATCCCAGCAAAATGCTCCATCCTGAGCTGTGTGAAGAACGGGAGCTATGAACTTAATGTTATTTCTTTCTGAATTTGATTGAAAACATACTTTTAAAAAATACCTAGACAGAAAATGAGGTCTTCTTTTTGTCTGTTTTTAATGATAATGAAGCTTTTATAATAAATTTTGTTTAAATTTGTTTTGAACTGCTTTTACAATACCAATGGTAAGTCAGTACAAAAAATGTTTTAGATATAAAATAGTATTGAAATGAAACATGCAAATGTTAAACCATTGGAGGATATTTTGCAGGCCTAAGTCCACTTTTTGGAGGATACTGAGTATTCATTTATCTCCATATCATGATGTTTAAAAAATAAATTCTTTTGAAAAGTCTCTGACAAATGGCTGCTCAGCATCCCAAACCAGAAGCATATGTTTCTTCTATTCACTCTGAAAGCTGGGTTTTAGCTGGGAAAACATCTAGTGGGATACATTGGGCTTACACACATCAGGTAGCTCATTTTAAATCTGACCCTAATCATAGGTGTTGAGTGCTTAAAATTATGGCTCTGAGCAAAGCTCCTCTCAGGTTGTAATTTCACTTGCACTACTGTTGCTTCATAGAGTAGCATCTGTTCCATTTTTGGAAAATTTTCACTTAATTTTCCTTCTTCTTAGAATAAATTAGAAATTTGATAAAATTCTACAGATTTTTGCATCTTTAATTTTTTTTTACACTTTATAACAATAAGCTGCTTAACTTCTGAAAACCTCTCTCTCTATGAATACTTCATTCATAATATTGAGATAGAACAGTTTTCAAGAATAATCAACAAAAGTTAGGAATTTTAATTATGTTTCTGCACTATCTTCTTTACTCTGGAGTTTTCTCAGACATATTACTCCACTCAACACTTTGCTGACACAAGGATTTTCATAGTTATTTAGGAGCAGTTGTGCCTCTCTCTGAATGGAGCCAATGAGGTCAGGTTTTCAAGATAATAAATGCTACAAAAAACTTTGCAAGGCAAAAATATTACATAGGGATTAAAGTCCAGAAATGGTCACTTAATGCAAACAAAGGGGGTTTTCCCCTTTAAAAAATCTAAGTCAGAACAGCAATAATTTATAAGTAAATAAGTAATTTCTATTGTATTAAGCAAGTATCTTTAATACGAAGACAAATATTGGGTCCCTGCGAGGCAGGTTGTATTAGGGGATCTGTAAGTTCCCTTCCAACCTAAACCATGGCTCTGTGATTAGTGTTTGATTTTCTGTGAAAACCCAGCCACCCAAATCCTATTATTTAAAGGTGGTAAAACATATTCATTGAGAGGACAAAACAGCCTTTAGTCCTTAATCTTGACATGGCCTAATAATTCTCTTGCCTTGGTCTCTGGAGAAGCATGTCCTGATTTTTGGAGATGTGAGCTGGCATCAGCTGTTCAGAGGCTGCTGTTGCACCTGTTGCCTAAATAAATTCCCATTGAATTAGAAAGAGGATGTTGCTGTAGTGTATCTGCCAAGAGATGTAATGTCCTGGCAGGACTTCCTGCCTGCCTGCTAACTCTGTATGGAAATGTGTTTTGTGTTAAAAATCCATGGTTGGTCATAGTTTAGGAGCAGCTCTGAAAGCCTGATTCAGCCAGGAGGAAACACAGTTTGCAGGTGATTTTCATAAACGTATTGCTCCAGGCTACACAAGCATCTTGTCTCTCCTTCCTATGGCCCCTCAGTTGCTCACTCATTGATTAAAATATTTGGGCCCACAGCCTCGTGGGTCTGGACATGTTCAAAGCAATGAATCTCAGCACAAAAGGGGTAAAAGGATAAATGTTCCCATGGTAATGCCTTTACCGTACATGGTGCAGAAACAAAATTGGTCTTATTGTTACTGTCATATCAAGTGCTTTCAAGCCACATTCCATCTTCAGTACAGATTTTGAAAAAATTAATTAGCCCAAAGGGAAACTTCTTTCATTTGGGCAAGGCTAATGAGAAGGTTGCTATTTATGGCTTAATTATGAACAGTTTCATCATAGACATGGTTTTTGACTGCTCTTTAATATCTAGAGGCCTTTCAAGAATTCTTTGAAAGAAAAGAAAAGAAAACAAAAAGTGCTTAATCACTTCTATCCTTTCTTTTTTATAAAATAAAATGCCATTCCATCACAGAATCTAGCAGGGACTGCACTGGAGATCTTCAGCCTAATTCAATATTTAGAGTGAAATGGTTTCTTTTGGCAATTTAGATAAAGTGAAAAAAAAAAAGTGGAAAAGAGTCTGTGACTAGTAAAAGTGTTTCAGCTTGATTTATATTTACATGGAAAATATTGTTTATGGATAGCCCAGGAGGTATCTCTGTTCCAGTGCCTTTTCTCTGCTACTAGCCAGTATTGGATGCTTTTGACAATAATACAGGGACTAGAAAGTGAAGAGTTACATGTTTTTCTACTTTACATTCTCAATCTGAAGTACAGAAAGTTACATATGAATTTTAATAGCCCTTGATGGACTTCCTGATTGGGTTTTAAGGAAATATTTTTTCATTTCCACATTTTCTAATTTATCCCTTTATAATTCCAACATCTTGTGGCACTGAATCTCAAAATATAATTCTGTCTTTTCTGAAATAAAAATCAGGATAAAACTTTGGCACAAAAGCAAGTGCTTACAGAGTAGTATTAATATATTTAAAGTTAGAAACCAGAAGAAGAGTCCCAGTAGTTCCAGTCAGATGTTTAGGGGCAGCCTGAAAAAGGAACATGAGAAGTGTGTCAGAACAATTATAAGTAAATTTTCAGATGACTGAACTTAATCAGCCAGGTATTTTCCTACAATAAGTTCTTTTTTCCCCTCTAACTTTAAAACCAGTGATGGTACATCTTTGTACAAGCCATGAAAAATTAGGAAGCACAGCTCCTGTCAACATTAATTACAGAAATTATAAAGTCAAGGGACTGTTAGAAAAAAGGGTCTTAAAAAGCATTTGTTACTTATAAAAGAAGGACTGTTCTGCTGTTGGCATTAAGAGTCTCATATTTTGGAATGCACTATAAGTCCTGCAAGCTAAATGTAGGAAACATCATTTTGGCACCCTGGAAAATTGCTAGTGGAGTTTTAGTGTGTTCTCTTCAGTCTTTGGTTGTGGACACAAGAACAGAGTCATGAAATACCTGAGGGCATTTTTATTTCCTGCCTCATCAGGATGACTACTCTGCTGTATTTAGCCTTTCAGTTGCCTAGTTTGTAAACACTTCCCGCAAACTCTGTAATTAATTGGCAGGCAAATCTACACCCTGGCTGGAAGTAATTGCAGATTACTCTTAATTGTAAGCAACTTTGGGTGGATTGTTTAAGACACACATACAGATTAGAGGCAAATATAAGCAATAATTAATCTGTGAATGTAAACAGTGCCTTGGTCTGGAAGGTGTGTGCAGAATTCATTTGCTTGTCTGAATCTCCATGCACTCCTACTTTTAGGCTGGAATATAACTCCAAGGCCTGTCCAAGGATCCATGCAAAGGCTCTGAGGAGGGGGAGAATATTGTCAGAGTTTTCATTAATAATGAGGTAACCACAAACTCGAGTCATTCCTCACCTGACAGCCACCCAGCCCAATTTCACCCCTCCCAGTCACACTCTGTCTCCTCTTATTGCCAGCTGGAATAAATCAAAAGCTGCAATGAATCAGCAGAGCTAAGTGAACATTTCTTTGTAGGATTGCAGTGACTGCTGAGCAGCCTGAGCCTGCAAAAAGCACCCAGCCTCTCGTCAGGGAGATGGATTATTATGCAGATATAATGAGACTCCGATTTAAACTGGTATAAATCAAGTCAGAATCAGTCCCTGTAAAGCTGACTGTTGAATTGTTGAATTCATGTTCTAGTTTTTTACATGCTTTCTTGCAGTATCCCCTGAGGTAGGTATGCGTTGTCCATGCATACTGTTTATTTACTGGTTTATGGAATGGCCTGTGTCCTCAAAAATTTGTTTTGATTAAAATTCCTGCATAACTTCCTTCTATTTCAAGCTCTGAGTAGGGCTAGAAATTATTCATGCTGCACATTAAATTTGCTATTTCTCCAAGCGTGGCCGTGTAGTGCTTTAGTAATTTCCATGTTTTTCCGAGTTTGATTCCTCCAGAAATTGCTTACAGAAATGATGGAAACTACTAATCATATCGTAAATACTTAAATGACACCTACTTGAAGAGCATCGTGCTGTCAAATAGTGTTAAAGATGTTTCTGTGCAGCCTCAGCAAAAATGAATAGTGTATGTGATATTCCAGTTCTTGTGTGTGATATTTGGCTGAGATAAACTGGTAGATTTTGTCTGAGTTCTTTCTATAAACCACTTATTTTTTCTTGGAAGTGCACTGTCATACATTAGGCTTGTGTTTGAGTAAAAAACTCATGTAGATTTTTATGACTTATCTGTTGAGAATATAAATCAGGATCAGAATGATCGAAAAATAATGGATTATAAGAGTCTATTACACACTGGGTAAATTTTCACAGTTCAGTCTATAAAACTCATTTAAGTTTTATTTTGGAGGTTTTTTTTTTCTGTGAGATAATGGGTAATTTATAGGAAGAACTTTTCAAGGATTGTAGTTTTTATATTCTGGTTTAAGAAAAAGGATGAAGATTATTTTTTTTATGCATCCTATTGGACAAAAAGTGTGCATTCCAACAGGATATGAAACCACACACAAAAATAAAATATCCATGCTGGTGGATTATTGTCTCGGTTTGAAAGACAGGTATCTGCTAAGGAGGGGGCAGGACCTCCTTAGGAAATATGGAATTCAAATTCCCCCCCCTTCAAATTATTATAATAAATAGGAAATTAAAGGGGCTTTCAGGCAGAGTTATGGGGATAGGGATAACAGTTCTTTACTAGTATTTAGAACAATGCAAACAGTAACAATTAAAGCAATAATACTAAACAGAACCAGGCAAGACCTTGAGGGGTTTTGTTCTCACAAAGCTCGGGGCAGTCTGATATTGCTCGGGAGCACCAGGCTGGAACGGTGGAAGAATCCCAGGCCGGTGGGTGAGAGCAGAAAACTCTGCGGTGGTAGCTGGAGCGGCAGGGATGTCCCAGCAGGGGAGGAGACACAGTGCTGCAGAAACCCTCAAAGCAGTGCCTAGGGAACGGTGGCAGGACAGGGTCGGCCCAACAGGGCAGGAGAAGATGAACTCAACTGTTCTGGAGCTCAGGAGCTGATGATGGTAGACTTTCTCAGGACCGGAGCCAGTGGAGACAAAGGAGAATCCAGCAGCAGCGCAACTGCCCCCCATCCCGTCCTTTCTGCCTTGGTCGAAGCACCCATAAGCACCAAGCAATTAGTTCCCTAGCAACCCAATGGGAAAAAAATTCCACAAGCAAAAGGAAACAAATCCAACCCCCAACAATTATATATTGTGACTTCATAAATTCCACAAAAAAAATTTCCTTTGTAGAGTTTTGGAAGTTAATATTCTCTCCACTGTCAACACTGAAACTGATTCTTGTTTAAAAGAAGAAGAAAATATTTCTTTCTTTGGTTCCAAGGAAATTTTAAAAGAGACCAAAATTACCTATAGCCTTCTAATTGTGATTAGTGTGTTTATTACAGTGCATATGTTAGTCACTAAATTAGTCATTAGATTTGAAAATGTGGCTATAGACTCTTAATCACAAAGTGAATTTTAAATTTTGTATTCAATTTCAGGCTGATGTAATTAGATTTTAAAAAGTCATGAGTCCTTACATTAAACACTAGGATTTTTTTTACAAGGTGCCCAGTAAAAGCTGTTTTGTTAGCAAATTTAATGACAACACATCTGAAAATTTATGTTGGTGTATAGATGGACAATATCAAGACTGAAAGATAAATCACCTGAATTACTTGCTGGACTAAATGTAATAATTAGCTATTTATTATCTGGCTTTTAGTGTCTGCTCTGATATAAAAAGCTCAATTCTAATCACATTTATGGATGTTTTGTCAGTTATAATATAATTTTACTGCAGCTCTTAATTTGGGTGAATCCAGTAAAATATATTTTACCCAAACACATTTTCTCTCTGAGTTGGCTGTGAAACACCAGTACCAATTTGAGTATTTGAGACCTGACATACAAAATTCAGGCTAAATTGTGTGAATCAAATTATTTCAGTTCTCTGATCTTTGTGCCACATCTCCTTAAATGCAGTAGCGTATAAACACACTTAATTACAAACATTCAGTACCTAAAATGTACATAGTGCTCAGTGGAGCTTAAAACTAATGTGTTGTTATCTAAATAAAGTCACATGAGAAATGCAGGGCCAGAACAGGCTTGCTTTGAACTCAGTGGTGCAAGAGCTACAATGCCCACCTAGTAATTTATTATCTGTTTGGTAACCTTTCATGACGAGAGTCTTTTTTCACCCCCTTGTTTCCCAGTTTCTTGAGGAAGGACACCTACCCTGTAATGATCTGTACGTGTCAAACATTATACCTGTCCTGAGTGCTTTCTTTGAGGTATTTCCTTCCCTTTTATTTCACATGAAAGTGCCATGGCTTGTGTGGTTTATGTGTTGTGTTCACTGGTGGACTGCTTTTCCAAGACAGGATATTTAATATGCTTCAAAATCCACTGGAGACAGTTTATCCAAGGGTCCTGTTTACTGGTAGATTTGCTTTCTAAATGTAGGAATAACATGTAGCTACATGGCTTGCTCTGGGTTAAAAATGTGTTCAGTATTCAGTAACCAGCAATGTTCATGAGCGAAAACATTCCTGCAAGTTTGCCAAGCTGGCAGTGTTGTGGATTGGTGTGCAAATTAGGGTGCTTGGGCATCCCATTTACAGTTCTGTTCCTCAGTGGCATTGAGGGACTGAGAATGTTCCTTACTGCCAAATTTTCACTTTATCTTTTCTCTCCTTTTTCTCATAATTTTCCTGTCCAGGCAAGGAATTGCTGTGTATTATATTTAGGCAGTATCATTTCAGTTGTTTTTGGTTGTGTCTTCTCTGGCCTATTCTCACCTCACATGGAAGGCACAAATAATCATCTCAACCCCTTGTTGCACATGTTTTAATATTCAGAACTAAGCAGATTCTTTTACAGTGTTATTTCTTTCCTTTTTTTTTTTTTTTTTTTTTTTTTTTTTTTTTTTTTTTTTTTTTTTTTTGGTCTTAGTTTTAGGATGCATAGTACATTCTCTCAGCTTCACTTTGAGAGTTGTTCCAAAACAAGGTAAGATGGGAGTCCTGTCTGCAGGGCCAGGACTCCATAAAATTTTGGGTTCTAAACCTCCTTGTCAGCAGGAAATGAAAAGCACCCTTAGCTTGCTCAGGCCATTTGTGTCAATGAGAAATGAATCAATCAATTGGCAGCAAAGCTGGCACAAGTCCTGTCCCAGTATGAAGCAGTCTTATCTTAATTTAAAAAATATTTTTAAAAAATGGCCAGTCTCATTCCTACTTCCCAGGTATAAAACATAGCAGACTTAGCTCTGAGAATTTTGGAATAGAGGCACTTTTTTTTTCTTCTCTACTGTTTTCCTTTTCCTATTTTACTGAGTGTTCTTTATCTTTTATAAATGACAATAAAGCAATACTGCCTCCCACAATATTATAAATATGGGTTTGCTTATACTGTTTGGAGAGGAGGATTTTATCTCATGATCTAATCTTCAAAATCTTTGTTTCCCTCTGAGGTGGCACCAGCACTGTTGGTATTTTCAGTATGCACAGTTACAGGAAAAAAATATCATATTTTCATAGCTTCAGAGATTCTGATAAGCAAGTCTTTTGTGCAGTGCCCAACACACCATGATCCACATTCCACAGATGTCAGTCTTGCTGTTTTTCCCATTTCCAAGTCAGCAGCAAAACTGGTGACATGAAAATTGTAGGCAGGGTGAAAATGTTCTCTAGAAATAGATTTCCTGGTCAGAGTCCATGTAAAATAAAAACCAGAAAATACATGGGCATAATCCAGAGGATTACATGGCTTTTGAGAAATAATTTATTGTATGGATTTCATTTACTGCTCATGTTTTTTTCACCTCTGAGCAGAAGTTGCAAATAGTTATTTTTCTGAGACTTCTATGCAATTAAAAAAATTGGGCTGATATAGGGAAGATTGGTTGACATGAAGGGAATGAAAATTATGGGTCATATTCAAGTATTCAGGAAAGCTGAAGTTCATAAATGCAGGGTCAGTCTATGTGTGTTCTTCGATGTTCCTGTGATGCCTGGTCAAATCAGCCTGTTCCTGGATCAGGTAAGCAGATGTTTAGTTACAGCTATTTACCTCTGCCAGCTTGCATAAAAAAAATATTGGATAATGGTCAATGGAGAAAAAAGAAGTGGCTTAAGCAATAAATTATAATTTAGTTTATAAACATATTGCAGTGAAGTTTATATTTTCATTTAGTGCTTGTGAAGTATAGCATGGTATTTTTTTTTTTAAGAATAATACTGATTTATATCTCTTTGGAAATGCTCTGACCTTGGTTTCCCAAGGACAATGCTGTAGATCTAAGGAGCAATATTTTTTCCCCTCATCTCCATTTTGAATTGCTCATTACCATGCAGAATGCAGATTTAATCTTTAAAACCAAAGGATTCAAGCATAGGCACGTGTATAATGTTCCACTTCTGATGATTGGATGATGTGTTTCCTGGTGGATACTCTGCAGACAGTATGGGGAGGCCTTATGGGATTTCTGCTCTGCTACTTCCACTGGGAAGAAGTGGGTGTGTGTGTCTGTTTCTTTTAGTTTAAAGAAAAGAGATGCTTTAGCATCTTTAAAATAAGATGTTATTCAGATTTGCATCCAATGTCCACACAAAAAAGAGAGGATTTTTCAGTTACACCTCCAAATAGCTGCAGGTGAGATTTGAATAAGATTATTTCACATAAAATTCATGTGAAATCCTGCCCTGGCTGGGCTTAATAACAAAATTGCCCCATTCAGCAGGGCCAGGCTTTAAGTACAAATTCATGTCATATTTCCATTCTTCACTTATCTTCTCCATCTCCTCCCTCTTCAAAACATAAAGATTAAATTTTTGATAAAATGTTGAGATATTAAAAATGGATAAATATGTGTTGAATACAATTTTTTTTCAGGCTGCCTAGGAAGATAACAGAACTATGTCACTTGTAGCCAATGAACTCTAAATCCTTTGTTTGATGAGATGCATAAATAGTAAAAAGTTTTAATAGCTGGTGTGCTTGATCTGTAGAATACCACTGAGCAGTCAGGCTTGTGCAACTCTGAAATAAGTAAGTCTGTGTCTCTCTTGTGTAATTGTTGGCTTGGTGCATGCTGGGTAACAAATCTAAGTTTTGTGGACAACACTAATAAGAGCCTAGCATGAAAAGACTCTGAAGAGCATTAGTTGATCAAGAACCTTTGTTTCTTTTCTGCAACTGGCAATTGTATAGCTGATAGCAAAGTTCAAGACACCGGTCATCAGTGGATTTCTCTACTTGGCTGTAATTTAATTCATTTGATGTTCATGTTGGCTTGAAGCTTTGTGTCTTGAATCTCCAAATGTATCTTCCCACACAGATGTCCTGGGATTCAGCAGTATTTTCAGCACTGGAATTTCCTGGGAAATTTCTCCTCTCAACTCCTTATAAAATAATTGACGGGCAAAACCATTTGAAATCATATATATGACTACCAGTTTACCATTCAATATCTGATTGGTGTTTATGAGCATAAATAATGTGTTTTCTGTCAATCAGTAGTCTCCTATTCCTATTCTTAATGTCTTTTATTGTGTGTCAGTTTTGAGTGTCTTCCATCTATGTAAGGTTTTTTGTTTGTCATTTTTGTAGTTTCAGATTTTTGTCTCCTCCTCCTTGAGCTTTACATAAAAGGATAAAATAATACCACAAAGATCACAGCTGGGTAGCAATTTTGAAGTGTCCCCTTTTTCCAAGCACACCAGAGCCATCCATTTAATTGTCTGCTATTGATTTTCCTTCTCATCCAAATGCGGTATATGAAGATTTTCATCAAAATCCTCTCTTTTAAATTGCTGATTTTAGAAAACTACTTTGCCTTCTAATCTTTCTGTGTTAATCTGTGTGGAAAGTAATTTTGACATCAGCCTTTTAATTCTGTTTTGCTCTTTTTTGCTAACTATGTAAGATTAGAATTTTTTTTCATCTCTAGCTGAACTACTTCTGTATTTGTTTGGAGCTAAGAAGTGTTAGCTTTCCTCACCAAGTGACATGGTTAAAAACAGGCATGAAAGACTAGATGGAAGCTTCTGGGAATGAGTTATGGATGTGACTTTTTCATTTTACTTGGCATTCATTGTAGATAACCACTGAGATTAAGTTTTATGCTCTAGTGATATTGCTGACTTGAATTATGAGTGGATATGATAAACTATGGAACTTGAGCTGTAGCTGTGGACATCGGGAAAAATACAACATAGATGGAAGATGTGCAAAGGTTCTGCAACCAACAGGAACTGGGAGAGCAGATGGAATTTAAAAACTGGCAGAGGAAAGAAAGATTTCTGTCTGGAGTATTTTTAAGATTATTGCAAGGCACTGAATTAATGATGTAAAATAGAAGTCTCTGGCAGTTGGGTGCCTAAATTACATATTTAGGGTAATTTGTCTGCTCTGGTTTGTTACCTTTGCGCTTTTTTTTTTTTTTTTTTTTTTTTTTTTTTTTTTTTTTTTTTTTTTTTTTTTTAATTTTTAACACAATGCCAAAGATTGGAACAAGAAATAAAGTGACAGGGGAGGAAGGCTGCAAGAATTGCCTTGTGATAATTCCCTACATGTGGCTCTTTCAAAGTGATGACCAAAATTCTTTAATTTTCACTTGTTATGCTTTAGATGAAAAGCTTGTAGCAGCTCATATCTGGATATGTAATTAATCTTCTATTTTATCTTTTAAACTGGGAGGAACTAGGTCAGATTTTTAAGTGCTATGTGACCCCTGTTCCTTCTCCCCCAAAACCCAACCAATCAAACCCTCCCTCAATCAGATGCTTTTTCTTCACCTCCATCCAAACACTTTCCCCCCTACTTTGAGTATGAGGACCCTGCAAGCAGTACAGGGATTTTCTTTTCAGTTCTCTCTCCTCAGACACTGTAGGGGGTTCCAAGATCCCAATAAAGTGTCACCTGAGTAGCAAGATTTGGACCTGTTTTCTGTCTAAAATAAACCACTAGGGAGAAGAGTTAACGAGCTGTTCAGTGATAAGTAATGGGTGTCAAAAGGATGGTTTTATAATGCTAGCACTAGAGTTGAGTGTTTTGAAAGGTTTGAAACTGCAGAAAACCATGTATTCAAAATGTATGATGAGTGAAACCAGACCTTTTGCTGGCATAATGATAGCTCTGTGGGAACCTCTGTACATCATCACTGAGCTGTGAGGAGCCTGCACTGTGCGTCACATCAGAAATTACTTGGAAAATGGATAAAAAGGTCTTTGTTCATCAATCCACTATGTATACAATCCTAGTAACTAACCAAACCACCATGACTAAAACAACCTTCTAAAGAGACATGATGGGCCATTTCATTCCTCATAGAAAGCAAAATTTTGGGGATTGTTAGATCCTGTTTAAGGGAACATTTGGTACAGTGCATGATTTGTATTAACTTGTTAGTATCTCAGTCTTTGTAAGTCATGCTATTCATCCCCCATGACTAAGAAGCATATTTTTGAGAATTTTCTTCTTTAATTTATAAATACTGTATATAAATATTTATATGCTGAAGAGAAAGTTAAAAAGTCAATACTGATGCCTAAAATTTCCATTGTGAGGAAAGACACCTGAATTTGAAAATTCCTTTATCAACAAGATAAAATTATCAGCTAGGTAAGAGAAACAAAAGCAAAAAAAAAATATATTGCTGCCTAGGTAAAATCTTTAAATGGAACTGGATACTTTTTGATAGACATATGTGCTGATACATTTGTGAATTATTTTGACTCAACATGGAAACTACTGGATTACTTTCTCTGGCTGTAGGTACTCAGCAGCTCAACCAGACCATTTTAATTGGGTCCTCCTACCTCTAAAATCTAGAAGGAAAAGCTTGTTCTCATTAAGCCATGGAGGTTCCTGTCAGTCTCAATGTAACTGACACTGTGTCATATTAATTGGTCATGATATAAGTGTAAATGTGCTGTTTTGATGGGAAATATTCTTTATGTCATGCCAGAGGTTTAAAATTTTTGATCTTCACAAATGATTTCCTGGGAAGCCTTGTAAGTTTTTCTGGTATATTTAGTTCCTAAGAATGCTGAAGAGGCCTGTTTTTTTCCTTCAAAAGACAGAAATGCAGCATTAACTGGCTGCAGTTTTGGAGAATATTCTCCATATTGAGCTTTTCTCTGTAAGGCTGAGTTGTGGAAGCAAAGCCAGAAACTGCACTAGAGAAAACCTTAGAGAAAGTGAAATGCAACAGAGAAGGAAATTGTTGGAGGTTTCTTTTATACTTACAGAAATTTCCCCCATAAGTTGCCAGGAGACTAACTACTGGGTGCTTATGGGTGCTTGACCAAAACAAAGAGGTGGCCAAAAGTCGGGAGGGGAAGATCAGTTGCGTTTTTGGGGCAGGAAAAGGATGGGGCTCGAGGCAGCTTCGCTCTCTTGCTCTCGGCATCGGAGAGAGGATGGCCAGGTTGTTGCTTGCCGTGGGAAGAGTTCACTGTCACCACCAAATCCTTGGAAATCTACCATCATCTATCTGCTCATGTACCCCAAAATTCTGAGCTCGCCTCCTCCTGCCCTGCTGGACCAGCCCTGCCCACTGCCGCCACTTCTTCGGCACTGCTTTGAAGTTTTTGCTATTCTGTGGCCCCACACTCCCCCTGCTCTTCCGGGACATCCCTACTGTTCCAGTTACCACTGCAGAGCTTCTGATACATGTCATCCACCAGCCTGGGATTTTCTCACTGTTCCAGCTTGGTGCTCTCAGAGTCCTGCAGGGGCACCAAGATCAGACTGCCCCAGGCTTCGTGAAAAAAAAAAAAACAACCCTCGAGG
>VZUI01058927.1:0-14965 GCA_013401135.1 Cettia cetti
ATGGATGGATGGATGGATGGATGGATGGATGGATGGATGGATGGATGGATGGATGGATGGATGGATGGATGGATGGAAAACCACGGATTTTCTCTCTCCCCGGATTCCTGCGGGGATCCCCGCGGCTCTGGAGCAGCCAGCGCGGAGCTCACAGCCAGCACGGCCGGCCGGGGATGCGCCACGGCCGGAGGCAGCGCGGGGAGTCCCCGCCCGGAGCTCCGAGGCACCGCACCCCAGCCGGAGCATCTCCCGGCAGCTCAGCCGAGCCCCAGACAGCTGCAGATCACTCCCCGTCCTCCTTCCACTACGTAAAAATAATAAAAAGTCCTCAATCTCACTTCAACTATATCTTTTTTCTTAGAAAAAGAAAAAAAAAGTTACGAAAAATTAATTTTTCTTTGAAGATGTGTGGTTCGAGAAGTAATCAGCCGGGTGATCTCGCGGAGTCTGGCACCCTCACAATCAATTTGTACCAAGTCTGAGCCTGTAACTCAAAAGCTGTTTATTGATCGGTTTATTGCAGCCTCCAAGATAATTAAAAAGAGATGGGAAATTACGGGAGACAAGCGGCAGTGGCGGAGCTGCGATCGTTTAGGGGGCTCCGGAGAGATTTGGAAAATAAAAAGCTGAATAGGAAAAAATAACTGGCGGAAGAGAATTGTAATAGTGGAATTGCATCCAGCGTTGGACACATCACACCGCGACTGCACTGCATAAATAACAGGATTTTTATAGAGCTGCCTTTGGGCACGGGACGATCCCGTGCATTTCCTACCCCTCATTCCCTCTGCATTTCCAAGGGAACACCCAAAACGAATATAGCTGAAAACGGATAAATAAAAATAAAACGCCGCCGTGAAAATAAATCCAGCTGCTTGTTTGTGCGGGAAGGTGGGGACAGTCTGGGATAATCGGGTGCTCCAATCTCAGCCGGAGCAGGAGCTTCGAGCCTCTCACTGTGCTCACATCCTTTCCCCGGCCGAGGTGAATCATGAGGGTTTGTTCATCGCCCAGACAGGCAGGAAGGTGGGTGCGATTAGCAGGAATCCCTGCAACAACTTCGGTGGAAATCGTTTGCAAACAGAAAGACGGAGTCCGGGGGAGAGGGGGGAAAAAAAAAGTTTTAAGGACATGGATGGTATTTTTTCCCTTTCTCTGCCTCATAAAAATGTGTGAATTAATTAATAATAAATAGATAAATATGTCACCCCTGAGGTTCCCCCTCTCTGGGGAGTCTCGGGGGTTCGTCCCGCTGCCCTCGGGGGGTGCGGGACGGGACCCGAGGGTGGCACCGCAGCCAAGCCCTAAAGGATTTTGCCCTCATCTTTTCCAGTGGTGGATTTGGGGGGGTCCTGTGGCGGCTCCGGGCCGCTCCAGCAGGTGCCCGGGGGTTCTCTCCGAGGGGCCCTATCCTGCTCTTTGGGGGGAGCGGTTTTGGGGCTCAGGGTCCAGTCCTGGCCTCCGGGACACAGCGGGACCCTCCGGGCTCCAGGGCAGCCCCGGGGTCCCGCAGCCAGGGGCCCTGCATCACCTCCGAAATCCCCGAAATCAAGGATCCTCTTGACCGCGAGCTCTCCGCATGTAAATTTAACCTCTATACCAGCGCTTTCCTCCCTCGAACCTTCCCCTTGTGTTTATTTAAAAAGTCATTACCTTGAAAAAAAAAATAGTTTTCAATCCTTAAGGGCAAAACTGTTAATTGCTTTGAGCAGGAAGACATCTGATCTCTCCCAGCTATCCCCTGCCTCCTGCCAAGCAGAAGAAATATCTGCAGGTAAATCAAATCCCTGCGCGGAGCGAGGGAGAGCACAACCCCGGGCGGGCATGGCACCGCTGCCAGCCGTGGGGACGGCGGCCGGGTGACACAGGGGACAATTAAAACGCGTGATTGCGCTCAGTGCAGCTCGGCTCAGCGGCTTCCACCTTCCCCGGTCACCGGGAGCCGGGACAGAGCCCCCGCCCTGCCCGAAGGATGCTCGGGGAAAGGTCCCCTGGCAAAGCACTCGGAGCTGGCTCTGCAGCCAAAACGGCCTCGGGAATCCAGAGGTGGATCTGGATGGAGGCGTCCGTAACCAGCCCTGATCCTCGGAAGCTCTGATGTTCCGCTCGCTTTAATTCCTGCCCAGCGTCTGGAGATAAACGCGTTACTGTGAATGCAACGCCTTTCGCTTGGCCCCGGCTCTCATCCGGGGCAAGGCGATGAAACAATAATCTCCCGGCCTCTGACACATCAACATTCCCTCCTTTCGGGGCTAAACTCACACTTGATGCGCACTCCGATCCCATTTTCCTGCCTTTCTTTTTCCAGTCAATTCGGGAGCCTTATCTTCCTCCCCTGAGCGGTCCCACACGCCAGCCTCGCGGCCGGTCGCTAAAAAACCCCCTCCCGTCTCCAGAAAACGGATTATTAACCAAATCGATCATAAAAGGAGGGAGAAATGCTGGTGAGGTTTTCCCTCCCGGAGAATAAACTCGCTCCCCGCTGCCCGAGGGGGTTTTGTCCTCCCGAGGTGTGTGTGAGGGGCAGGAGCTGCTGCTGTGCGGGGACAGGGGACAGCGCTCGTGTCACGCTGCCAGTGAGTTCTGTCCTGATTTGCACCCATGAGGGGAGGGAGGGGGGTGCTGGGCAGCCCCTTCCCCAAACCCAGCATCCCCGGCCATCCCAGAATAACCACGCTGGGGAATTTCGTGGCGGGGATGCTGCTCCCGGCTTGATGGATACAGGAGCGAGGATGCTGCGGCAGCGCCCGCCCGACACCTCCCTCCGCCTCCAGGCTGGGAAAAGCGAGGCGGAGGTGGGTTGGGGGGCAGCCTGGAGCCCGGGGGAGGCAGAGGGGGAGCCTGGAGCCCGGGGGAGGCAGAGGGGGAGGCGGAGCGGGCCGGGCCGGGCCGTGGCTGCTGCCGCCGCTGCTGCTGCTGGAGCCGGTCAAACTGCACAGCCACTTCCCCCAGGAGCTTCCCTTTCATCTCCCCGCTGCTGGCGCCTGCCAAACAGCCTCAGTTTGTCTGCAGCGTCTCTCTCCCCCTGCGCTCCCTCCCTCCCCGCCCCGCTCCAGCTGAGAGCCCCGGGAGCGGGGAGCCCAGAGCCCGCCCCGCCTCGCGGGGCTGATGCTGCGGGAGGGCGGGGGGCAGCCAGAGGGGCACGGGGGGCCCGGGGCTGTCTGGACATCCCCGGGACCCGGCCGTGCTCCGTGCAGACGAGGGGCCGCCCCCAGAGCCGACGGGGACCCCCGCGCCCCGGGGTCCCAGGGGGACACAAAAGGGGAGCCCGGCGCAGGGAAAGCCCCCGGAGTCACGTCGTTTCCTCGGGCTGGGAGAATTCCCTGCGAGTCTGAGGCTGGGCGGCAGCTCTGGGATCCTGGATGGGGGGCAAAGCTTTAATTCCTAGAAATTTCTCTCTCCAGAGCCCGTCTCGGCGAGGTTTCCGTGCCGACACCCGGTACCGTGCGCGGCTCCATCCTCTGATGTTTGACTGACAGCAGGAGGATGAGGGAGGGGAGGGGTGAGAGACAAGAGGAGAAAATTCCCTAAGTTCAGACTTTACACAGAAAATGCTCCAGTTTCGCCACGCGCTGAGGCTGGAGAAGGAAAACACCACGAGCAAACCCTGCCGCGCTTTGCTACCCCGGGCACCCCTGTGGCACCCAAAATTCACCCAGCCCAGGCTGGAGGAGCCAACCTGTGCTCGGTGCTTCACCGCACCGACAGCAGCCGCCCCTCGGTCCCCTCTTCCCCTCCGGCCCCCCGAGGGGTGGCAGCGCACGGAGCCTCTCCCAGCCCACCGGGACGGAGCTTGCCCAGCTCCGGGGGTGCTGCACCCCAGGGCCGTGCCCGGTGTCACCGTGACCCCGAGCCGCCGTTCCCCGGCGCCCTTGCAGCGGGCATTGATTAGGGGCTCGGTGTAATTACCCGCGGCGTTTTCTGCAGCCCCACAATGGCTTTCCACGGGCCGGGCATTGTTCCTGACACGCCGGCATTGTTCCCGCGTGTCCATCAATTCTCATTTACTTGTCACGGTGCAGGAAGCATGGAGAAGGGAAAGGAAGGGAAAGGAGGGGGAGAAGAGGGACAAACTCAACCGCGGTGCAGGGCAGAGCTTTGCAGGGCCGGGGCTCCCGGCTGCTGTCTCTGTGAGTGTCTCCCCGCGCAGAGACGGATTCTGCGGGGAAGGAGAAGTGACAAACTGGGGGTGGCAGGAGCAGCTGCAGAGGCATCAGTTTGCGGCATTATTTTTATCCGAACCGGGGCTCTGCCGGCTGCAATGTTGCAGCCAGGCCGGCTGGAGCGAGGCAGAGGAGAGCATCACTTCTCTCGGGAGATCTTTAATCCTTAACCCACCGAGGTGCGCAGTAACACCGCCAGCAATCACTAATGAGTGTGCAAACCCTGCCCTTAGCGCCGCTGATGAGCGGGGTTTTGTAACACGGCTTCTCGTTCATGTCCTCCCACGCTCCTTCCCACACGGCAATCCCGTGCCCCGGTCCCAATTTGCTCTCCTGGCACCAGGCGAGATCTTATCGGGGCTGGGGCTGCTCGATGTTCGGTGGCTGAGCAGTGGGGAGGGACGGGCAGAGCTGGAAGGGCTCGGGAGCACCTCTGGTCCCAGCCCTGCAGCCCCATCCCCGAGCTGGGAACTCGCATTTGCAGGGCTGGGGACTTCCATGAGCTGGCAGGGAAATCAGGAGTCCAAATCGAGCAAAAGATGAGCTGATTGAGCCCTCCGCGTTTTAGGGGATGACATTTATGACCGAATGTTCGAGGTCAGAGTCCTGCAGCCGTGCGGGACCGAGCCCGCAGCTTTGAGCTGCCCCTGAATTCGGGGCTTGGGGCAGGAGTTGTGCCTGTCCCCCTCACAATGAATTTTAGTGCCTCTAAAACGACCCTCACTTATAAATTATTACATCAAATCAGCTCCCAAACCCTGACCGCTCTGGACTAAAAAAAAAACAAAAAACAAAAAACCGAAAAAAACCACCCTAAACAATTGAGAAAGTTGCGGGCACAGCATGAAATAATGCCCGGCACAAGATTAAAATAATTATGAAAAGAACAATATGTATTCGCTTTTATCCGCACTGTAATTATAAAAGCTTTTTAAAGGATACTCTTTATTCATACCACTGGTAGGAAGTCAAAAAGTGAGAGAATGGCTTTCATACTACTGGTTTGATATGACTTTTAATTAAGGGCTGCGTGCCCCTAATTTATTAAAGCTCATCTTTTCATCACGTGTGTAATTGACGCTGGAAAAAAAAAATAATAATTACAGATCTAACCTCTGCAGAGTGGTTTTGCCCGTCTTGGGTCCTGCTGCCGTGGAAACGCAAACAAGAAAAAAAAATTGGATGAAAATACAGTGGAGCAAACAGCGGCGCCCGCTTTCTCCAGGGGTCTGCATCCCTTATCCCCAACCCCGCATCCCCAGACCCCGCTCCTTCGGGAAAGGGACTCGCTTGTGGGGGAGAGGGGCTCGTTTTGGGGGAAAGAGACACGTTTTGGGGGGAAAGGGGCTCGTTTTGGGGGAAAGAGACTCGCTTTTTGGGGAGATGGAGGGAAGGGGAGGGCAGACCCCGCTCGGGGAGGGTTGGCGGGGCGCGGGACCGGGATGAGCCCGGGGTACCGGGATGACCCTGGGGGTGCCGGGATGACCCTGGGGGTACCGGGATGACCCTGGGGGTGCCGGGATGATCCCGGGAGTGCCGGGATGATCCCGGGGTGCCCCGGGAGGAGCCGAGCCGGCGGCGGAGGGGGGGAGCAGAGCCGCCCTCCTCTGAAGTTCCCTCTTCGCCTCATCATCAGCCTTCATTACCTCGGCTGGTTTTTATTTTTTTTTCCCTCGCTCTGCTGTGATTACAGCCCTGCACGGCTCCTCGGCGGGCCGCCCGTGTCATTAACCCCGTGTCATTAATTGGGATGGGGGGGGGGGGGGGGGGGCGGCCCGGGAACTCCCCGCAAGCGGCGGCGGCTGGGCCCGCCCCCTCGCCAGCGCTCAGCCAATGAGAAGCGAGCTGGCGCTACGTCACTGCTCGGGGCGGGCGCTGATTGGGCGGCGGGGCGGCTCCCCCGCTCGGCCAGGGAGGACAGCGGCGGGGAGCCGCTGAGGGGGAAAAGGGGGGCGGCCGGGCCCGCTCGCCGCACTCCGGGCAGCGCCAGCGCCGGCTCCGCGCTCCGCCATGGCTTCCCCGCACAAGGCCAAGGACGTCTTCTCCTCCGACGAGGAGGGCGCGGCGGCCGGCGCCGAGGAGCACCACAAAGTCAAGGTGTCCAGCCTGCCGTTCAGCGTGGAGGCGCTCATGTCCGACAAGAAGCCCCCGCCCAAGGAGCCGCCGCTGCCCGCGGCCGGCGGCAGCGCCGACGGGGCGGCCGTGGGCACCTCCAGGAACCTGCTGCTGGCCGGCCACGGCTCCCGGGACGCGCACAGCCCGCCCGGGCCGCTTACAAAAACCTTCGACACCGCCTCGGTCAAGTCGGAGAACTCGGAGGACGGCTCGTCCTGGATCCCTTCGGAGGCCGGGAGATATTCCCCGCCGCCAAGTGAGTGCTGCGGGGGCGGGCGGGATGCGCTGCAGCGCGGAGACGGTGCAGGCACCTCGATAAAAATGCACCTCGATAAATGCACCTCGATAATACACCTCGATAAAACACCTAGATCCTATGTTTTCTATCCTGTATTCCCATCCGAGCGCTCCAGGCCGGGTTGGATGGGGCCCTGAAGGGAACGTGTCGCTGCCTATGCAAGGAGATGGTTTTAAGGTCTTTTCCAACCTAAAACATTCTGCGATTCCGCGGTGCTTTTATAGGTGTTCATATGTGTGTCGGGTTTAGGTATATTGTATTTATTGTTATATATTTATACTATCGTGTATTTATGGAGTTAAATGTTTCCATACATGACTTCGCGGACGTCTGTGAGTATAGACCGCTTTCAAAGGTTTAGAAAGATCAGAATTCACCGGGGAGCAGCTTCCTGTCCCGACCCACGGCCCCCTGGCAGCCAGTTCGTCCATCCGTGTTATCCCACAACAACTGGAATTTCTCTCCGTGCCTTTCTCCCGTCCGCGGCGCGCACCGATCTCTTACACTCGGGAATTGTCCCTTCCAACCCCGGCTCCCGGTGCGGGTCTGTCCCTCCATCCTCCCTCCAGAGCCTGTCAAAGTTCCCCGAGCTGCTCCTGGCCCCTGTGCTCCCCGCCTTGGGGACGCTCGGTGCGGGGGTGACATTCTGAAACCCCTCGGCAATCCCAGCCGCCTTTCGCTTTCGCTGCGAAACCTTATTTTTAAAAAAAGAAACAAAAAGCAGGGTGAAAAATGTTGCTTTTAAGGAATGAAAAGCCCCAAAGCATCGCTCGGGAGCAGGGGAAGGAGCATCCCGGCCGTGCCAGGTTCCTGCCTCGCCGTGGCCGCGCACCTGTGTCAGGATTTATCCGCTCTCCTCCGCGCATCCCGAACTTGACCGGAGAAAATTAAATACTCTGCTGAATTTAAGTTAGAGGCTTTACAGGCGCGAGCTGTCTCACGGAATTCACTCCTCAATCTAATATTGTGAGAGGAAAGTTTAGTGCTGTTACAGCTTTCCTTTTTTTTTTTTTCTTTTTAACAATAATTTCGATTTGGCTTTCATCCACTTCCTTTCCTTTATGATAACCCCGAATTAATTTAATTTCTATCGTGCTCGGAGAGGACGGGAGGCATTCCTAGTGTAGCTCCAGTTTTCAATTTTCACGTAGCCCCAAATGTGCTAGAAAAACATGGAAAAAAGCGTTTGCCCTTCCTTGGACCCCTTCTCTAAATCTGCCCAAACCCCCACACTTAGACACGGCCTAATAATCTCCCTGTACATTTTCTTCCCCTTCGAAATTCCTCTTCTTTCTCTTTTAAAACTGGTTTGGTTTTTTTTCCTCGGGATTGGCAAATGAGTTTTGTAAAGGACTTGGGTAGCTGGGAGTTTCCCAGAGGGAATCTGAGGAGAAAAACTGAGGATGAGGGAAGGGAAGATCCTTCGGCCTCCAGCATTTTCCTCATTTCCCACCTCGGCAGGAGGCAATGACCGATTCTCCCGCAGGAAAACCGCCTGTCCATGGAGAGTTTTGACATTAAAAACAGCCCCTCGATTTATTATTATGAATATCAACAATACGGGTGGGATAAGCTGGGAGAAAAGCTGTAAAAGTTCGATTTTTGAGGAACTAGGAGAGGGGAATCCTCTCTAAATGATAACTTTTAAAATTTTTTTGTCCGATATTCTCCAGGAAAAGGAGAATAAGGAGAAAAAGAAAAAAAAAGAAAAAAAAAGGAAAAAAAAAAACCCAGAGAGAGGAATCAGTGAGGATTTGGGGACGGGACGATCGAGATTCGGGGGGCTGCGATGGCCGCGGTCGCTGCTGCTTCTCCGAGCCTGGCACGGCCGGGTGTATCCTGGTGGGAATATTCCCGGGATTTGTGGGAATATTCCCGGGATTTGTGGAAAAGCGAGTTCGTGTCTCCTGAGCGGCGGGAGCTGCGGCTGCTGGGACAGGGAGCCGCGGGCACCCGAGCCCCGTCCCTGCTGGAGCAGCTGAGCCCGGCCAGGGCTTCACTCCGGGGAAAAAAAAAGGAGTTGGGTTCAAAAATAGCGGCAGGAATTCAGGGTTGGTTCGCTGTAGTTTGAATTTAGTGCAGCTTTAGAAGTGAATCAGCTGTCACGGTGAGCATCTGAATTATTAAAATGCTCCTGTGCGATCACAGACCTGTATTTGAAAAGTTGTTTCCTAGGAAAGCTTTAATTTTTGTGTGTGTTCAGTATTTCAGTATTTTGTCTTCTAGAGGAAAAGCAATAAGAGAAGTTCAATTTGGTTTTTTTCCCCGCTGTTTTTTCCCTTACTTTTCTGAACTTTAGAACAGTTCCCTCGTGGGATTTTTAAATTGCATGATACGAGCTTTAAAAGCTCCTTAACCTGGCTTCTTTTTAAAGATAGAAAAGTGAAAAAAGTAAAGAAAACCCAAAGTGCAAACGCTCAAAGCAAACCCCACAGCGTGAAGAAAATTCAGCAGCCTGGATGTCACTGGCTGTGTGCAGCCAGGGTGACTCGTCCTGTGCCCCGGGAATGAGCAAAACGCACCCAAATTCCCGAGCTTTTGAAGTCAGCCGCCTGCTTTTTAGTTATTCTTTAGATTGCAAAATTGTTAGTGAAGTGCTAAATGAATCTAAAGGCGAGTCAGCGCTCTGCCATCCCGGGAATATTGCCTAACCTGGCTGGGGTTTAAGGCAGGCACTAAAGGTGGTGGATTTTCTGGCTTTTATTGGCAACGAAGTGCTGAAGTTTTGTCTGGTTTTTGGTTTATTTTTTAATTGGCAAATGTTATAAAAGCTAAATGTTGGATTTAAAGAGCGATGCTTTCTTGTTTGAGTTTGTTGGGGTTTTTTTATACTGGTTGATGATCAGAAAACACCCACTGAAAAGCAAAATTAATAAGCAGAGAAAAAGCTTGATTTGGAAGCAAAAACAGCAAGAAAAAAAAATCCAGTTAGCAAAAGCACAAAAACTGTCAGACCTTCTCCAGCTGTCACTTGTTGTGCTTGGTGAGGAGATCCTGGGGCAGGGCTGGGCTCTCCTCTTTCCCCCCTGTCCTTTTGGGAATCTCCTGCTTTGGTGGCGGAGCCTTCCTGGAGCTGTGCAGCAGCCTGGCAGTTGCTTTGTGTGCCCAGACCGCTGTGAAGTGACTCCCGAAGTGACCTGTGACAAAGGGACAATAACCCTCTGCCCCTTTTGAAATCGCTGAGGCAAAGTTTCCCCTCGAGGCACATCAGCTGAAGCGCTGTGAATTTGGGTTTGGTCAGGGAAAGATTCGCGGAGCTGCCGTGTTTGGAGGGGACCCTTGGGACACGCAGCACCCCGGGGCGATGCTGCTGTGATAACCGGCCTCTCCCTTCCTTGCAGGACACCTGAGCCCCACTGCCTGCACCCTGAGGAAGCACAAGACCAACAGGAAGCCCCGCACCCCCTTCACCACTTCCCAGCTGCTGGCTCTGGAGCGCAAGTTCCGCCAGAAGCAGTACCTGTCCATCGCCGAGAGAGCCGAGTTCTCCAGCTCCCTCAACCTCACAGAGACACAGGTCAAAATCTGGTTCCAGAATCGGAGGGCCAAGGCCAAGAGACTGCAGGAGGCCGAGCTGGAGAAGCTCAAAATGGCAGCGAAGCCCATGTTGCCCTCGGGGTTCAGCCTCCCTTTCCCCATCAACTCCCCCATCCAGGCTGCCTCCCTGTACGGCACATCCTACCCTTTTCACAGACCTGTGCTTCCCATCCCGCCCGTTGGACTCTACGCCACTCCCGTTGGATACAGCATGTACCATTTATCCTAAGAAGATCCCACAGACAAAGCCTCAGACAGACAGACAGACTGACTGACTGACTGACAGACTTCCTGGTGGATCCTGTCCAGCCCTGAGAAGGCAGAACCCCAACCAGTGCTGGCCGTTCCTTCTGCACGCTTCTATCTGGCATCCTGACTTGTCTGGGAGTTTGCTACGGGTTGGGGCATCTCTTGAGAGTGCTCTGAGCACTCAGAGTCTGCTCCTCAAAGCAAAAAAAAAAAAAAAAAAAAAAAAAAAGGCATAAAAACCAACAAAAAAAAATTTTTTTTTTTTTTGAGTAAATGTAGGGGTTTTATCCAGTGCAAGTAAAACTAGGTTTAAAAAAAAGAACGGGTGAAAAAAGCGATTTTATCATACGGAGGCAGAAATTCCCTGACACCTCCCTGGTTTGAAATAAGATGGGTGCACGCCCTCGAGCCACGCTCTTAAGTTGCCATCACTTCACACGGGGGCAGGGGGGAGGGAAATAAAAAGGTCTAATCGAAGTTTTGTTGTTTGGTTGTTTTTTTAAAGACAGCAGAGCCCGTAGCTAGAGACGTGTAAATAGAAACTAGAGCCGGTAGAGCCTCAGTGAAGTTCAGAGCCAGCAAATTCCTGCATTTCTGGGGGGAGGGCGAAGTTTTGCATCCCAAACCTCGGCGAGATGAGCAGCAGGACCCCTAAATGTAGAGCCCAGCTTTCCCCACCGTGGCTCCTGTAGTGCCTTTCTGTGTATAAATAGCTTCAGCCTTAAAAAGCACTGGCAGGGAAGGTGAAGAGCAAGGGAGGGTTCTTAGGCAGGCTGGTTTTTATCTCTTCCTTATTGGCATGCTTAGAAATTTTTGGCTGCAGCCAGGTAATCTTGGCTCTGCAATGTTCCTGGAAAAGCAGGAGAGAGGGGAGAAAGGCATGGGTTGTTCCCATAAAGGATTTTTGAATCCTTCTGGGGGATGTTTGGGGTTTTTATTATTTCTGTTTGCAGCAGCCTGTGTTAAAGAGAAGAGCCCCCTGAGTTTGCCTCCATTCTAAGGATGCCAATAGAAGTGACTCGTGCTTTGAGCCCTTCTAAAGAGAGATCCGGGTGTCACCATCAGCCCCACGAGCAGGACAGTGGGTGACAGAGACGGTGTGACCTGCCTGTCCCCGTGGGAGCTCTGGCAGCAGCTTCCCCACGCTTCTCCTTGTAACTCTTGTATTATTTGTATTACTCTTGCTAAACTTTATGAGGAAGTTACTCCCAAGGCTGTGGAGCACTGAAGTCAGAGCTTCTCCTGGATTTATTTTCTTAGCATGTTGTTGTGGAGGAAAGATACGAAACAAAAAAAAAAAAAATCAGAAAAAAAAAATGGAAAGAAAGAGAAAAAAAAAAAGCCACGAGGTTTTGCTGGTTTTGGTTTGTTTTGACCCAGGCATTGATGCTGCCTGGGACCCACTATAGATGAACTTCCTCTCTCCCTTCCCCTCACCCCGATCTCCCATTATAGGAGAATCCCTTTGAAAGGGATGCCTTGTACAATTTTATATATTTTATTGAAGATTTATTATTTCTTATCTCTTATTTCGAATTAAATTAAAAAAGAAAAACCATGTTTAACCGCGTGTGGGTCTGTTAGTGTTTGGAGTCTTTGCAAGGTGCCTTCTCTCCGTGTGTGTTTTGCACCGCTGGGTCAAGTTCAAAGGAATCTTTGGGTTGCCTTTGTGATTATTTCCCCTTTCTCAATCTGATTTAAAGCCAAATTTGCAGCGCACGAAGGTGAATTGCAAGTCAACATTTCGGAGTCAAAAGCCAAAGCCTTTATGAGGTTTCCTTGTTTTTAACAACAGCTTTTAGGCGCCTCTGTTCTTTACAGCACCGCGCTCCGGTGATGTTTCCATCACTTGCAGCTCGTGTGCTTTTCCCTTTCCTTGGGAGCTCCCCTGGACTCCACCTCAGCTCTGTGCTTCAGAGGGGGATGGCTCTCCAATCCCGAAGGATTTGGGGGGGAAACCGGGACGGGTAAAACCTGGCAGGGCCCTGCAGTGCTGCATTTCAGGGCAGCAGGGTGCTGCGCTGTGCCTCAGCTTTGGGGGCAGCTGCGAGAGCAGGGCCTGGGCCCCCTGCCCTGGCCAGGGGAGCCTGGCACAGCCGAGTGCCAGCACGGGGGAATGCATGGGAGGGCTCTTGGGGTTAACAAGGGGGTCTGGGACAAACCAGCTGTGTTTGCCCTTTGCCAGGTGTCTTTGTCCCTTTGCCAGGTGTCTTTGTCCCTTTGCCAGGTGTCTTTGCCCCTTTGCCAGGTGTCTTTGTCCCTCACCGGGTGTCTTTGCCCTTTGCCAGCTGTGTTTGCCCTTTGCCAGGTGTCTTTGCCCTTTGCCAGGTGTCTTTGTCCCTTTACCAGGCGTGTTTGCCCCTCACCAGGTGTCTTTGCCCCTGACTGGGTGTCTTTGCCCCTGACTGGGTGTCTTTACCCCTTTGCCAGGTGTCTTTGCCCCTCACCAGGTGTCTTTGTCCCTTTGCCAGTTGTCTTTGCCCCTCACCGGGTGTCTTTGCCCCTCTGGGCCTTTCCCCGGTGAGCTCTCCCCGCTCCGGGCTGGCTCCCTCAGGCTCGGCGCTCCCGGCCCCGCCGCTGGAGCCTCGGGAATTTTTCCGTCCCGCGGGCTCCCCGGCACCCCCGGCTGCCTCAGCATCCCCCGGCTCGGGAGGGAAAGGGTCGGGGCATGAGACGCTCCTCCAGCCGGGCTGCGGGGAGGGGGTGCGGGCTTGCGGAGAGCGGGGCCTCGCGGAGCGGAGCTGGCCCTGCTCACCCCTCTCCCGATTCCAAAAAAAAAAAAAAAAAAAAAAAAAAAAAAAAATCCCTGGTGACCCTCCCGCTTTGTAAATATGAGAAACAAAACCGGGAGAGAGCCCAGTCTCCACGCAGCCTCTTCAAATTAGAATTTACCGCCGCAGAAAAACGGGAGAAAAATCTCTTCTCTGGCTGATTCCCTTTTCCCGAAGCATCACCCCCGAAATCCGGGGCAAGGCGAAGCCCCCTCGGCGCTGCCCTTTCCCGGCCGCCGCTCCCCAGCGCTTCCTCGGCCGGGCCGGGCTATAAATAAGCCAGCGGTGTTTTTGAACCTTGGGTATAAATCAGCTGTGTCAGGGATTACAGCTAAATCTTTTTGCTGGAAATTCTTTGAGCGCGGGAGCTTTGCGTGTGTTATGAGAGATCCCTAAATGGATGCAGATTTATTGCGGCACACGAGAGCGTTGAAGGAAAAGCTTCCAAATCTCGGTTACAACCTCAGCTCTGGGAAAGGCAGGAGGGATCCGTGACACCTCCTCGGAGCCTGCGGATGGCATGACAATTCACCCTGCGCCCATTATTAACTTGTTCCAATTAAAGCCTTCAGAAAGGCCGAGTTAATTGAGTATTATATTTTATTAGCAGGGAGGTGTCAAGCTTTACTCATGAGACTTCATCATCGCCCTAATGGGAGCTGCCCCGCAGGCAGATCTGTAACTGAATAAATTACAGCGAGGCAGGGAAATCAGAATGCTATCATTAAAAGCGATGCACTTACTGAAATTCCTCCCCCACTTTCGCAAGAGGCTGGGGAGGTGTGGCTTTAATTAGTTATTTTAATGCAAAGTTAAATTGTTCCCAAAGTATTTTCTGACACAAAGCAGATGCGATGATTAGAAGTTGAGTGAGACTGAAAGGAGTTGGCATCTGTTCCAGGTACATCTATATATTTTAAATTCCCAATAGAAAGTGAAAAATAATTAGGGCAATAAATAATAAACATTAAAAACAACGCGATAAATTATCCCGATCCTTAAAATCCGGACTTGCTGAGCGGCGGCTCGGGCCAGCCGGGCACAGCGCGGCTCTGCCGGGACCTTCCCTCAGCGGGGAAGGATTTGTTGACAAAAACATTCGGGATTGGGCTTTTCTGCCTCGCTCCGCCAAGCCTCCGTTACCTAAAGCCTGGATTTCACGCTGTCACCTTGCCTTGTCACGGAATTCCTGCGTTTAACGCGAACGGGGAAAGCTGGGCTGGCTGCGGGAATCCTCTGGGCTGCGGGACCCCGGGAGCCCCGGGAGCCCCGGGAGCCCCGGGAGCCCCGAGAGCCCCGAGAGCCCCGAGAGTCCCCAGAGCCCCGGGAGCCCCGGGAGCCCCGAGAGCCCCGAGAGCCCCGGGAGCCCCGAGAGCCCCGAGAGCCCCGAGAGCCCCGGGAGCCCCGGGAGCCCCGAGAGCCCCGAGAGTCCCCAGAGCCCCGGGAGCCCCGAGAGCCCCGGGAGCCCCGAGAGCCCCGAGAGCCCCGGGAGCCCCGAGAGTCCCCAGAGCCCCGGGAGCCCCGGGAGCCCCGAGAGTCCCCAGAGCCCCGGGAGCCCCGAGAGCCTCGGGAGCCCCGGGAGCCCCGGGAGCCCCGAGAGCCCCGAGAGCCCCGAGAGCCTCGGGAGCCCCGAGCCACGGGCCGGGGGCTGCGGAACCCCGAGAGCCCCCAGAGCCCCGGGAGCCCTCAGAACCCCGAGCCACGGGCCGGGGAGGAGGATGAGGGTGAGGGTGAGGGTGAGGGTGAGGGTGTGGGTGAGGATGAGGATGAGGATGAGGATGAGGATGAGGATGAGGATGAGGATGAGGATGAGGATGAGGATGAGGATGAGG
>VZUI01058928.1:0-14960 GCA_013401135.1 Cettia cetti
AGAGAAGAGAAGAGAAGAGAAGAGAAGAGAAGAGAAGAGAAGAGAAGAGAAGAGAAGAGAAGAGAAGAGAAGAGGAGGAGAAGAGGGCAAGGCTCTGAGGAGACCTTATAGCACTTTCTAGTACCTAGGAGAGGAATACAAGAGATCTGGAGAGGGACTTTTTTCAAGGGTGTGTAGTGATAGGAGAAAGAGTAGATTTAGATTAGCTATTAGGAAAAAATTATTTACTGTGTGGGTGGTGATTTTTTGGAACAGATTGTCCAGAGAAGTTGTGGATTCCCCATCCCTGGAAGTATTGATGGCCAGAATGAAGGGGGGAGCAATCTGGTCAATTAGAAGGTGTCCCTGCCCATGGCAGAGAGGTTAAAACTAGATGTCCTTTAAGGTTCCCATCCAATCCAAACAATTCTACAATGCTGTGATTCTAAAGTAATTTTATTTGTTCATGTAATACTGTAATATGGAGCATGCTTTGTCTATCTGTTGCAGTTATCTTATGCTAAATGGGTCTGGGGAGTTCTACCTAGAGGGCAGTTTAAATAAAGCTTCTGGTGCTTCTGTCCCTCTGCACTGAGTTCTGAACTACTGACAAGAAAATATGGCCTTTGCTATACTAACCAGGTGCTTTCTGGTAATAATGTGATCCACTATTAAGCTAGATTTTCCCAGTATAAAATTTCTTATAGCTGGGCAATTCCTGAAGATAAACAGGATAAGAAATCCTAAACTCGTGCTACAACTACACTGCAAAACAGATCCTGTCTGAGATAAAGGTGGGCCTAAGGTGTTCTTGGTGCTTTTCCACAAGTTACATATGGAGTATTTTGGTCTGTGAAAGTGACCTATATGATGTTACAGCAAAAGCATACTTCCAGCTAGTTCTGTTCAACTACAAGTGCTCTAACATGTCATGAAGCATCAGTGCTGCAAATGAACACAGGTGGGTGTTATTTGGGCCTAGTGTGACAGGTTAGGATGCTAACGATGGAAGGGAAGAAGAATACAGTAAGGAAAGAGGATGAAACCTGGGGTGCTGCTTGAGGGGAAAAAAAGAGGTAGGTTCAGTGCAGGGATATAAATGGCATGTAACCTTCAGCTGGAATTGAGCTTCAGCAGAAATTTCGTGTGTGCAGGGAGCTGCTGCCCTTCAGGAGGGTAGGACATGGGGAGGCCTTTTGAAGTGTTCTTAGTAAAAATTCATGTACTTGACTCTGTTGAGAAAGTGCAGTGATTACAGGGGTGGAAAAAGGGGACGAGCCACACTACATGCATCAATGTCTTAAGAAATCAAGTTACTTGCTATTTTATTGTTTTTTTCTTGAGAGAGGGTGGTGTCAGATCATCATTATCTCCTTGTTGCTCTCTAAATCAGCAGTTTGCCAGAGAAGGATACAGACTTTTATCACAATTGATTTTCAGGGGAAAAAAGCCAAACATTTCCTGTCAATAAAAACCTTTATTTAGAGAGAACATTTCAAAACCAAAAATACCTAGACTGGTAAACCTAAACAACCTCTCCTCAAATCTCTACACATATGTTTCTATGTTTTTGTAGCCTCTATTTAAGCAAGTAATTTTTTTTTTTTTGTTGTTACTTGCAGGACCTCTCTTGAGGGATAGATAATGCCAACCAGTAAAAGGGAGAAAGAAACAGTAAGTTTTTAGTAGACCTCCAGCTTCTCATAATGTAGTGAAGATGAGCCAGCTTCACTGGGTCAACCTGAATCGCAAGCAGTACTGGTGAAAGCTATTGCAGAGCTTGCAGCAATGTGGCAAGAGGCCACATCCCTGTTGAGAGACAGGAGATATGGAATATATTTCGTGCCTAGTTAGTAGCCTGCTCTGGCAAGCAGGCTAGTTCAGTCCTTTGTGTCTCAACTTTTCATGAGTGTTTAGATTGTAAAACTCTTGGGGGAAGATAGTCTTTTCATAGATATTGGCTAATACCTGGGTCAAAGAGGCTCTAATGTTAGTGAGAAAGATGTTAGTGAAAGCAGAAGAAATCAAGGATTTTAATAAATAATTGATAGCATGTACTTGCTGTGGCCATGCTCTCAAAGTGAAGATGGAGTGACAGTGCATACAGAATATTTGGAAGAGAACAGGTGAACTTTAAAATTTCATCCTGTCTTCACATCAGTATCACTTCAACACATTTGATGCTTGTTTTCCTCAATGCTCCACATATTTTGTTTTCAAAATAATAATAACTGGGAGAAAAAAGGAACCTGATCTGCCAGTTTCTGACCAAGGTTATTTACCAGTTTTTTTGCCTTGCTTCCAGTGGAGTTCTGAACATTTATCTCTTGAAATAAAGTAAAAAATGAACACTCACCTGGGATGTTCCTATGTCCTTCCCACCTCTTCTTTTCAAGGTGGAAATATTATTTCCAAAAATAGTACATGTTAGGTCTGTTCCTAGTGACAGTGGGAACCTATATACGAGTACTCTGCCCTCTCTTCAGGAAAGTGGCTGAATGTTATTTGGCTGAGGTGTTCAACAGGTGATGACCCAGATATAGATATACACATGAACAGATACATACATGTACATGTTGCATCTCCTCTTTGCACTGCAGGGAAGACCATAACAGAAATACAGACCAATCTCTCTGATGATGCAAAACCATCCTTCTGAAGTAAAGGTAGCTGTGAAATTAGGTCTGCAGTTTGAAAAAAGGGCAAGGAATGGGATCACCAGTGCTGAAGGCGGCTTTGAACTTTTTGTCCAATATAACAGTTAATCAAAAGCATCTTGAGATAACCTGCTAAATATTTCTAGATAGAATAAAAATGGAATGTGAATGATGTTCACTTGCCCAGCCTTTGCTGGTCAGGGCTTGGTAGCCATGGATGTGACATACTGAGAGAGAGACAGAAATGTGTGGGAGGGCAGTCAGAATCATCAAAATGCCTTGAGGGAATCAGAGCTTCTCCAGATGACCTAGCCCCATGAACCTTAATGCAGTTGAGCTTTAAACTGCCTTGCAGCTTCTCTCTTGAAAAGAAAAAAAACACAACCAACCGCAAAAGTTACATGAAATCATTTTGAATGATGGTTTCATTATTCAGCTCCAGTGGATAAACTTCCTCTGGGCTTAATTGAAGTGCAGATTTCTACTATATAGAAGTCAAGGCCCTGGCTAGAGTCTCTCCCTTTCGTGGGCCTTAAGAATCATTTCTCTTTGCTAGCTCTCCAGTGTGCTCCTCTGAATTACTTCTTTAATTTCTTTCCGGAAGCTCCAGCTCATGCTGTGGCTGTGTGCAGATTGTGGTTATGTGTGTGTAGATGCCAAGCTCTTCTTTCACTACACCTGAGTGTGGAGCAAGTGCAGACCCTTTGGTACCTGGGTGATTGCTGGCTCCCCTTGATGTTTACAAGCCCTAGCTTCACTCTTATTTTAGAATCTTGCAGGGCTGGCCAAGGGAAGGCAATCAGGGAGTGTCTATTGTCAAGAAAGGGGGAGAAGGAGCCAGGCAGAAAGCTGACTGCAGAAAACTTGTCATCTCTGGTCAGTTTGCCAGCACCATTGTGAGTCAAATGAGAGAATGGGAGTCAGCACAACGTGCTCCAGGGTCTCACCTGAGAATAAGACATTACTTTGATGCTTTTTATACCCCTGGAATGGAAGAAGATTGGTAGTAATGATGTTCAGGTAGTGGATGTTTATGCATTCCTTAGCCTTCCATTAAAGGAAGAGGGATTCCTCTTTGGAGCAGTGTTTGGGATCCTTCAGTTAATGTGCTGCCTTTTAATGAGGGAGTAGTACTGGAAAGCACTGCTTGTGAGGACACATCAGAATGCAGCATGTCTCACAGCTTGTGTGTATGTAACTGTGCCATGCAATATGCAGAAAATTTGAAGTGCCAGACCAATATAACTAGAGAGTTATACTGGAAAAAGATTTCTCTGCTTTGCACTCAAGGATGTATGAATGAACTAATAAATAAGTAAATACATCTGAAGAAGGAGAAGGGGAGGGAAAGTCCAGTCCACTGCTTCATAAACTTCAGTGCCACATTAACCAGTTTCTCTCCTGTAGCAGAATTGCTATGCTATCACAGTGCTTTAATGTTTAATTCACTTTGATTTGCACTACAGAAATATCAAGTGTTTCTGCAGGCAAACCGAGGCATCTAAGGAGCACTGTTGGGAATAAAACTCTAGAAAGACCTTCTGAGAAATTAGAGAGGGGGCACTTTATTGGTTTTTATTCCAGTCCTGCAGTTCTGCTCTGTGGCTTTGTTTTTTCCCCTCTGTTTAAATGAGTATGCGGGACAGATTGATTTTAATATCATGTCCTCAATTCTGTGCATGACCCGTGGAGGCTGTCTATAGCAAGATTAGAAAAACAAGCAAATGTTTAATTTTGTAAGGGGGAGGGGAAAGGATTCGAAGGCCTGTTGCTGTTAAAGAACATGACTGCTGCAAAACAGACATACTGAAATCCTCAGAAAAAAGGGGGTTGGTCAACTCTTTTGCTCCTGCTACCTTCAGACATCCAGATAACATGCATTTCATAAGGAATCATCAGCAAAAATTAACCATTGACACTTTTGTTAATGCCCTGTCAAATAGGTGGTCAAATATGAATGAATTGTGCCACAGAGACACTGTACACTCTCTTCATCGCTGCTTCAGGTGACTGATGAGTCCAGTCCTTTCTGCATTGCTGTTAAATTGTTGCCAGATGGAGACACCAGGGAGTTCTGAGCAATTAGGTGTGCTACCCTGCTCAGCTCCCCCTGAGGGCATGGTGAGATGAAAGAGGTAAAAGGGCAAAGCCACCTTGGTGTCACCACCTTCCTAAAGGACATGGTGGAGTTTGAGAATGCTGTGTCGGATTGAAACAGCGCGTACAAGTATCCTGGAAAGATCATCTTACAGCAGTCATTTAGCCCAAGATATGAGTTCTGCAGAAGTCATGCCTGAGAGCTTTATTTTGTGCTTCGAGGAGCTTGTTCACCCCACACAGAGCTTTTGAGCCACCCTAATGCTAGGAAAAGTGTAACACTGAGAGCAGAGGTTCAGGCCCGGCAGCTTTGCATGAGTGTGGATGCACCACAGAGGAGATGAGCCTGCTGGACTTCACATCTGGAGGGAGAGAAGCAATTCCCTTTAGGGCTGACAGCGTGGGGAGAGAAGGCCCATGCCCACAACCTCACCTGGAAACCTCTTTGCTTATTTTGGTTGAGGGACACCACAACAGCACCTCCTGGGGCCCACAGCCTCTGGAACAGCTCCAGGTCACACATGCATCACGGGATGCAATCATCTGAAAACCCTTGTGCCACACCAACAGAATCAGAAAATCCTAGTGTGTTTAAAGGGAAACAAAGCCCCAATAACCGTCCACAGAATTACTATAATTCATCCTATTTTTTTCCAGGCTCTTTCCACAGTTATCATGGTGGTGCCAGCAGACTGCAGAAGTACATGTGCAAATAGCTAAGTTGTAATTTGCAAGTGCAATTAGCTGGTTTTGTGAGTGCAATCACAGTAATTGCAGGAGCCTAACTTATGTGCTTCACTGTTTTTCATCTCCAGAGCAAAGACTAATTAAACATTAATAATAACATTAACAGCAAAATTAACATATATATATTTGAGACCATGAATTATTTGCTTTTCTGCAAGTAACATAAGTGTAAGGGAGACAAAATGCATGTTGAGCAGAAAAGAAGCTTGCTGCACTTTTTGAGACTCCCCCCATACAGCTGCTTCATCACCCTGCTGGTGTCGTAGCTGTAGCAGCAGACAGATTCAGGCATGACTGTGTGAGGATTAGGGCTCTTTGTAATGAAATCTAGAGAGTGCATGCTGTAGGAATGCAGGGAGTAATGTGGGAAGTCATCCTCAAGATTCCCACTGCATACAATACTGCATATGAGGAAATACTACCTTTAAGGTAGTTTAGCAGTGCTAGGATGATGTTTTTGGCCATGAAATAGTGCAAAAACACTAGGCCAAATCTGGCAGATGTAGGAAGGATTCAAGGGGAAAATAGGTTCTGTAGAGATTTAGGTCATTAGGTAAAAAGGAAATTGGAAGCAGTTCTGAGTGTTGTGGGTGATATGGAAAAAAAGGCACAGAGCTGAGAGTAGGAGAACACTATAGCTGTAACACCCAAACTTAAATGTCTTATTTTTTGTTCACAAGAACAGGAAGTTGCTTTTTCATTTCTTATCTTGCCATATGATGGATTCATGCAATACAGCGTGAGAACACTGGCTGTTTCTGGATGGCTTTCTGCTCTTCATTTACCTTCACTGAAGCTCTGTGCTGCTTTGAGTGGCACAAGGAGTGAAGTCTGTTGGCCAGAAATACATCTTCTTTCCTTCAAATGAGTTGGGATGAAATTTAAGTTTCAGTAATTAATAATAATTAATGAAATAAATAATGGATATTTAATTCACTAATAGCACTGGTGGTCTGTTAACCCCTTATCTGAGTTGTGTGTAAACCAGCTGTTTATGACAAGCTTCCATCCATGTTTTTTAACCAGGAGATTTAGTTTTCATCAGATTAGTGGCCACCTTTGCAGCCTTCAGGCTCTCTCTCCTCTTTAATTACTCCTTTCTGTTTATAGTCTGTCATTTACTTAGTTTCTGCAAAACAACTTAAAATCAACATCAGTCAGGACAGACTGTACTGGTCATTGGGAATTTCAAGAGGTACAAATGACCCATAGTTTTTATAAAGACTGAAGAAATAAAACCCAATAAAACTCTGAGTTTAAGATGTAAAAAGAAACTGCAGAGGAAAAATAGAGGGGCATAGAAATAGAGTTCCTTAATACCATGCTATCATGGTTGAAGAAGCTGTCATGACTCAATCACAGGCTGAGATGGCTGCTTTATCAGGCGTGAACCTCCATTTATCGTCCTTTCTGTGAAAGTATATGAGAAATGATTTCTTGTTACTCATAGGCAGGCTGGCGTGCTACTGAGATCAAGCGCTTCTGACATATCAAAGTGCAGGGGCTGTTGCCTGACTTTGGCTTTAATGAGTTGCTGGAAATACTAGTCCAGATCTCATAGCTGAGTAGTTTAGGTCACTGTTGGGTGCAAAGAAAGCAAAGTAGAGCATGAAGAGAGGGACAGTGCAATGAGGCAATATTGGGGGACAGGTAGCTTATGCCTGCTCTTGTATTTGTGTATCCTGGCAAAAGCCCTGCTTCTGATGAAAAATTCCTTGTAAATATGTGTGTTTGGTAGAACTTAGATAAACCAAGCTAGAGAGAAAGATGAAGTGCTTTGCACTATCAGCAGGAGTAGGTAGGGAGACAAGTCTTGTACCAGAGGCATCACCTTTGAAAGCCTTCCAAAGTGTCTGGGATTTTGTAGTTGTCTTTATGTAGTTAATTGACAGATGCTTGCTCTCTTACTTGGAGACATAGACTACCAGAGGAAATGGCCCCCACTAATTGCGCTAAAGGTGGATTTTTTTTCTTTGAACAAGTACAAGAGAGAGGTGAAAGCAAAAGCCTCAGGCTGTGGGCAAAACTCAGCTGAGACCTCCACATTCTGGACAGCTGGTCTCTCCTGCAATTATAGACATTTTGATGATGGGTTTAGAGTTCCTATATAAGTAATCCTTATCTCTTGTTTAGTGAATGCTCCAGCTGAGCCAGCAATCTGATATTTGTCAGTAGCTTATGGGAGGTTGAGGGCAAAACAAGAGTAAGGAGGGGGAGCAGTCCTCTACCTCCCCACCCCTTTCTGAAGATAGAAAAGCTGCTGGAAAGGGTAAGGAGCAGAGGAAGCTTGTTTTAACCTTGCAATATTGTGCAACTTACAGCATTTTGTTATTGTGCATAAGAATGATATGAAAAACTGCTTAAACTTTTTATAGAGAGAGAGCTCAGAGGGACTGCTAATAAGTTAGATCTAGGGACACGGGAGGACAACAAAACAGACCCTGAATCTGCATTTCTCCCTCCTATGTGTCTGCTCCAACTGTCTATGGAGGTAGAGTTTAGCTTGGCAGCACCCATCTACATCCTCTGTTCAGAAGGTAGAGCACTGATCTTTGCCAGTGCTCTACCTGGCCATGGGAGGAAAGATGCTGAGGAATTCCTTCATGGAAAATCACTCAAAGCTACAACCAAACTTCTGTTATTTCGTTGAAATAATATTTTCACCCACAGATACCTTCATTCTCTAGGATTAATAAGGCCAACTCTGCATTTCTAAAATGCTGGTTTTAATGCTTGATAATCTGTAATGGCTGCTTATCCATCAGGTGACATTAATTGGGAAAGTTTTTTTTTCAGTCACTTCCTTAGGCTGACAGCCAGTGTTGGGGTTGAGTCACAGGGCTCAGTGTCAGCACCAGTCCTCTTGAGTATCTTTATCAATGATCTGGTCAGGACAAAAAGGGCATCCTCAGTCAGCTTGCAATGACACCAAGTTGGGGGTTTTTTTTGTGTTGATCTGCTGGAGGGTAGGAAGGCTCTGCAGAAGGATCTGGACAGGCTGGATTGATGGGTTGAGGCAGATTGTATGAGGTTCAATAAAGGCAAGGGGTCTTAACAGCCCCATGCAGTGCTACAGTCTTGGGCAAGAATGGCTGGAAAGCTGCCTGGCAGAAAAGGGCCTGGGGATGTTGGTCAACAGCAGCTGAACATGACCCAGTTGTGTGCCCAGGTGGCCAAGAAGCCAAGGGCATCCTGGCCTGTGTCAGCAATAGTGTGGCCAGCAGGAGCAGAACAGTGATTGTCCCCTGTACTCAGCACTGGTGGAGCTGCACCTCAAATCCTGTGTTCAGTTTTCTCCTCACTACAAGAAGGACATTGAGATGCTGGAGCACATCTGAGGAAGGGCAATGGAGCTGGTGAAGGGTCTGGAGAACAAGGTTGATGAGGAGGACAGTCTTATGTGAAGCAGCTGAGGGAGCTGGGGTTGTTTATCCTGGAGAAAAAAGGCTCAGGGGGAACCTGATCACCCTCTACAATTGCCTGAAAGGAAGTTCTAGCCAGGTGGGGGTTGGTGACAAGGGACAGGACAAGAGGAAAAGGCCCCCAGTTGTGCCAAGGGAGGTTAAGATTGGACATTAAGAAAAATTTCTTTATGGAAAGAGTTGTCAAGCATTGGAATAAGCTGTCCAGGGAAGTGGTTGAGTCACCATCCCTGGAGGTATTTGAAAGACATGTAGTTGTAGCACTTAGAGACATGGACTAGTGGTGGATTTGTGGATTTGTTGGTGCTAGGTTGTCCTGGTTCTGGCCAGGACAAGATTAATTTTTTCAATAGCTGGAGGGGGCAGGGTCAGGACCTGGGGATTATTCTATGCCACTCTTTTGTACACTTTTGTTATTAATATTCTTGCTGATACTGTTTGTTTTCTTATCTCTTTGCTGTTGCCAGTAAATTATTATCTCAACTGGTGATATTTATCTCCTGTGCCTCCAATTCTCCTCTCCAGCCACCTGTGAGCAGCACGTGGCTTGGAGAGTCTCAGTGGGAACACTAAATTGGGGAGTACCATTCCTAAAGCATGGCATGGGGTAACAGTTGGACTCAGTGTTTTAAAAGATATTTTCCAAACTAACCAGTTCTATGAGTCTATGTATTGTAGTCAAAAAGCTACAACAATGTAATTGAGAGGCATGAGACCTTCCTCTGAGCTCTGTACAGCTATTAGAACCAAAAGGGGCATGTCCTGTTCAGAAAACTGTAAGTGCATGCTTCAGCAACCTAAGAACACAGTGATTTCTTTGAAAACATTAAGGTTTTCTGGTTACTGAGATGCCTTTGAAACAATAGAGCTGTTTTAGAACTTTAGTTGTTTCAATACTCCCTCAAGAGGGCAACTGTCCAAAATGTACTGTCCTCCAAAGAGCAGCAGCATCCTGATGTCAGATGTGCTCATTACAGTAGATGCAGAAGTCTTTAAGAACAATTAGAAACCACTATAATAGTTTTTGCTCACTTAATTTATTCAAATCTCTTCATTCTTTCCCCTGTGAACCCAGCTATTCAGAAGCCCTACAATAAAAATAATGTATTTAAAACTTTTTTTTTTTTTTTCCTTTTGTAAATGCAACACATTACTAATGAATGGTGCAAAATATTCCTGACTGGTTGGGAGGTAGTGTGGAAGGTCTCCTGCTTTTATAATCCCTTGTGCATCATACCATATTTTAATAACCTCTAAGTACTCTCTTTCAAACTATTTGCTCCCAGAATAAGATATGTTATGAACTTGCAAAGGTGCTGGCATTTACCATTTCACATCTCTGGTGGTGAACACAACAGCTTCACCATTTTGCTCCTCATCTTCTCATCTTACTTACCTTAAAGTATTTTTTCCCCAATATCCATTCTTTTTTCATCCCATGGCCCTTTGTGCCACCCACATTTGGATGGCAATCTTGTTGACTACTGTCTCCCCTGAGAACTTCTCCTGGGAGGGTAGAGCTGGGTCTGACACATTGTTAAGTAGCGTCCTCTCTGTTAGTGCTCATCACAAGTGTGTTTACAAGAAAGTTGGCACTTTTGGAGAAAAAACTTGCCTCTACCAATGTGTTATGGAGAGAATTCACTGAGCTCTCCATTTCTTTCTCAGTGGAAGAAAGAGAAAGATTGTGGTACAGTCCCTGTGATATTTCAGAGATGGGCTGAAGTTGTGACTGAGAGAAGTTTTCAGATTCATTTGTCAGGTTTTGGGGATGGCAGGGGTAATCCTGTAAAGGGAGACTTGTCCACCTTTGATGGGTTTTGCTGCAACATCCCATCAGTTCATATTACTGTTGACAAATGCTTCCATGTACTTGACCAAGTCACAGATGTAGATCACTGTCTGGGCTTGAGTATTCCAGCATTTCCTGACTCTTCTTGGAACTGGGATGAGTTTCTGGCATATTCCCATTCTGAGATCTCATTTACCACTGCCTGGATGATCTGTCTCTATTTTATTCTTCTACATCCATGCAGACAAAATCAAGAGAGAGTGTTTTAGGGAGAGGCATCATCAATCCTCAGGCGGGAGCAAGGTCAGCTACAAATGCAATTGGAACAATTTTTCTATCATAGTAGGAGCAGAGAGCTGAAAATGAAACTAAGGAGAAGAGTTATCTTGTAGTATAGCTGTTGTGAGGACAGAGATAATCTGAGGGGAGAGCAGGTAAGATGCCCATAAGTGATCTGAAAAGCAGCCAAAATATTCGGGAAGGCGAGAGTAGTTGTTTTAAGCTTTTGTTTTCATTAAAAGCAATGATCTGTATGTAGGCCTTTTACTTTGATACAGGAGCGAGACCAATGAGTAAATACTGTTGCTACAATTAAGAAGGAAATAAGAACATCAAGAACATTCCTCCTTTTTTTTAAAATGAAGAGAAATTATTTGCAAAGGATATTTTTCCCACAAACTATCTTGTTTTCAGAGGTTATTTCATAGTATATGGCAGAGCATTTTTAAAGTGCAAGTATTTTAGTTTAATAAGCAATTTATGCAAACATAGGATCATTTGTATTGAAAAAGACATTCAAGATCATCAAGTCCAACTGTTAATATTCATGCAGTCATAGGCAGCTGAGGCTGGAGGGAACCTTGGAGGATCATGCAGTCCATCTTCTTACCCTCAGGCGGATCAACTGTACCAATGTCATTCTCAAAAGGTGTTTGTTTAACCTATGTTGAAAAGCCTCTGATATTGAAGCCTTCATGGTCAGCATGTTCCAGGGCTTTGCTATTTTTATCATTAGAAAGTGTCCCCAGCTACCCAACTGGAACTGTATTCTCTGTGATGTAAGCTGGTTACTTCTCTGTTCATCTTGAATATAGAATATTGACTTTTCTCTATGACAGGCTATGAATTTGAAGACTGTTGTCCTACATCCCCTCGTTTTCCTCAGACTAGACAATGCCAGTTCTCTTTGTACTCTCAGATAATTTTTTAGACATCCCATCTTTCTCATTTCTCTTCTTTGGACTATTTACAGAAAATGTTTGTTTCAGAGTGGTGCCTTATCCAAGAGGCGATGGACAGAGTGTAGGTTCTTGCTGTTTCCTTTTAGTTCAGAGGCTCTAAATACTGAAACTGAAGGTTGGTGTAGGTTGTTCTGAAATGTCAAGTAGTCAAAAATTGCAGAGAAGCAGAGTTGTTGTGTTAGGCCTTATTAGTCTATTTGAAGTGAGTTGCAATGTATGGATGGCCAAATTTAGAACAATAATGTTTATTAAAACAAAAAAACCAACTAAATTTTGATCATAACAATGCTTTTGGTTTATTTTAAACTTTTCTATATTTTGAAACTTTTGTTCATCTATAGATGCTTCTCCACAATTATAAGGTTTAATTTTTTTTCCTCTCACTAAAATGATAATCTTAGCTTCCAGTAAATCACCTGACATCAGGAGTTTGGGTTGTAAGAAAACCACTATATGCAATTAATAAAGTTGCTGGATGGGATTACTGGGTTTTCTTGAGGGATGTCAGCTTGATTAGTAAGGAGGAACCAATATAAAATTTAATTTTTTTTTTTCCTTTTTGAAATATTACAGATGTATTGAAAAAACAGTTTTGGTAAAAATCCACAGTGTTCTGCTGGCTGTACACTTCCTTGCCAAGGAAGTCACTGACCAAGCTAAAAGGCAGGGTAGAGTTACAACTCATTGCCAGTATTTGGCCAGGTCACTTCTGTCTCCCTTTCTGCTCTTTGTGGGAACGCCTAGGGGGTGACTACAGCTGTAGCTTGAGTGAAGAGGTCATTCTCCACCCATGTTTGGAGGATTGAGTTACCTTCTGTATGGGGAGTGTTTTATGACAATGCCGTGAGTTGATTTGTTTTTTTAAAAGATTATCTTCTGTGGAAAGCCCCTATATCCCACTGCTGGCTTTGCTGCCCTGCCAGTCCTTTCAGTTTCTACTTTTACTGCTGACATTCTGTATTATTCTTCTTGTTGCCTGCCTTGGCTGATCTGTTCACTTTTGTAGTTTTGTTGTTCTTTTCCCTTCCTGCCCTCCCCCTCAGTTCTGTTTTCTGCCTATGATATATTACAGTTTCCAGAACAGCAGGAAAGAAAGATGGAAGGATTAATCAAGAGAATCTAAATTAAACTATAAAATCTAAATGGCTGGATGGCTTAGGATGTATAACCTCACTTTACAAGTCACTAGTGACAACTGCAAAGCCTCCAGTGAAATGGAGGACCCTTGTTGAGGACCCCACAGCTGCTTGCAGCACTCCAGGAGGGGTCTCACCAGAGTGGAGGGGCAGAATCCCCTCTCTCGACCTGCTGACCATGCTGCTTTGGATGCAGCCATGGACATGTTTGGCTCTCTAGGATGCAAGAGCACATTGCTGTATCATATCCAGGCTCTCATCCACCAGCACCCCTACAGTCCTTCTCAGCAGGGCTGCTCTCAATCTGTTCATCCCCCAGCCGGTTATTGATACAGGGCTCTGCCCTGACCCAGGTGCAGCACCTGGCACTTGACCTTGTTGAACCTCATGAAGTTTACATGGGATGTTCATAGATGTTCTAGTGGCAGTGTAAAGGTGCTTCCTCTGTCCAGGTATTTGCAGCACAAAGGAGAAATGAACTACTGTGTTGTGAAATATTTTTTATCAGTGTAAGTACTTCTGTAGCTATCACTTTCATTTTACAGGTAAAACATTACACCCCCAGCTGAAGTAGTCATACTATTATGGAAACTTTGGATAGAACAGGCCTTAGAAGAATTAAAACCCAAAGGGACTGGCTTAGCTTGATCCACCAAGTTATTTAAACTAACCCAGCTGATCTTTGCCTAAAGCAATTGAGGGAGATCCTTGCCTTTCAGGATGCAGTAGGGAAGACAAAGAAGAGTGTCTGGTATCTGCAGTAGAATGGCTGAAGACAATGGGAGAGGGACTCTCCCATAAGCAGGTGTATCCACAGGAAGACTACTGTTCAAGGACTGAGTCATGTCAACAAGTGTTTAAATGTGTACCAGGCATGTAAAGCTTGCCTTTTCTTAAGAAAAATGTTGCAGGATTTTATGGCAATGTATTGTGCTCTCTTGAGCAGAGGGGAAGATGTCCCCCTATATTGTTTGTGGCACACTGTACAAAAAAGAAAATCTCTCTTCAGGCCTTAATCTATGACTGAAAAGTGTAAATTAAATAAAAACATGCCTGAGTTCTGCTAGCACTTGGGATCTTAATGCAGTGACCAGCGAATTGCAAATGCAAGTCCTAAGATCACTACACTGTATTTGGATTTTTGTAATGAGTAAAGTAAAAAGTGATGAGATGGAGCTGAGGGGCAGTGTTTGAAATTTACATTTGCTTTTAGCTCACTTCAAAATAAATATGAATAAATCCATCAGCTCTTCACTCTTTCGTACCCCTTGGTGCATAGTGGTTCTCTATTTTTATTGCTGTTGTGTTATTACAGGGTTAACATCAGTGTCTATTCACCAGTGGGCCATTTCAGAAGCTTTACTAACTCCATCCTCAGAAACAGAGGGAATGACCTTGCAGTTCACCAGATTATCTGTCTACTCCTAAGATGAACTAGTTGTGGAATAACCTTTTTTGGAACAGGTCCTTCTTCTTACAAGAGCTTTGGCAAACATTTGACTGGTATTTTTTTTCTGTTGCTATTAATACGTTGGCTTTGCTTTGTAAAGTTGACATGGTGCAGTGTGCTCAGTCTCATGTGGCACCTCCAGCTGCAGAATCTTTCCTCTCAACCCCTTGTATGAGATTGTACCTGCAGAGGAGGGAGATGTGCCTCAGCCCTCTCCTTTCCTCACATGTGAGCTGTGGGGATTCTTCAGATTTGTGCTAGGCAGTTCATGACCATGGAGGAAACATGTAATTGCTAGGACGAAAATTGCTTGAAATATTGAGTTTACAGCTTTTTTCTTTCTTTCTTTTTCTTTTTCTTTTTCTTTTTCTTTTTCTTTTTCTTTTTCTTTTTCTTTCTCTTTCTCTTTCTCTTTCTCTTTCTCTTTCTCTTTCTCTTT
>VZUI01058931.1:0-38486 GCA_013401135.1 Cettia cetti
GCGGGGCGGGCGGGGCGGGGCCGCGCGCGCTCGCGGGCCCCGCCCCTCCCTCTTGACCCCGCCCCGCCGCAGGTGAGGCCGCGGCAGCGGCTCCCGGAGCCTGCCCGGCCCGGGGCGTGGGGACGCTGTGTGTGTGCCGCTGTGGGGTCGCGGACGCTGTGTACTCCTTTGGAGCGGGCAACAGTGCATGTTTCTGTGGGGTGGGGAGCACTCTGTGCTCCCGTAGGGTCGGGGAGACTCTGTGTTCCTGTGGGTTTAGAGGCAGTGTGGGTCCCCCATGGGGTAGAGGGCAGCGCTTATTCCCCTGAGATGGGGGGCACTGTCTGTTCCCGTGGGGCGGGAGGCAGCGCATGTTCCCATGGGATGAAGGACACGGTGTGCTTCTGTGGCGTGGGGGGCAGTGTGTGTCCCTATGAGATGTGGGAAACTGTGTTCCCTTGCGATGGATTGCACTGTATGTCCATGTATTTTTGGTGAGACTTGGTACTTTGACAGTGGGTCTTTCAACACATTTGTTTTTTTCAAAATGCAAAATGAATTAAATGGGTTTTTCACCACCTGTCAGAATCACAAAGGGACGTCCCAGTGTTCTCCATATAGCAAACCAGCTCTGGGTGAGGTTAGATTGTTAGGTGGAAAGTGCACATAATATGTGTATCCACAGCAATAACATCAAAGGGAAACATGGGAGGGGGAACCCAGAACTCTAATTTATTCCTTGGTAATATGGGGACATGTGGCACAGGTTATTTATATTTGAAGGCTGCCTAGAGTGTAAAATGAGTCGTCTTTTTAAAAATAAACATGAGGAAAAATACACCCAGACTCCTGGTGCATCTGCAGGTGAGGCTGGGCAAGCTGCCGGCCGGTGCTGGAGGAGGCGCTGTGAGCCGGGACCAGCAGGCGCCTCCTCTGTGCCCTGATCGCCGTCGTCATTGCACACACACACAGATACGCACCGAGCTGGTCCGGGAGGACACTGAGCACACGGCAGCTGCCCTGCTGTGGCTCTCCAGTGAGACAGGACAGATGCACGGCCGCTGAGCAGCCACGGCTGCCACCACCATGACTGACCTGGTTCTCACCTGGTTTATTGTGCAGAGGGTTCACAAATGCTTGCTTCCAGCAAGATCTGAAAACAGGGGAGTTAATATGCACTATATTGTTTACATTAAACTCCACTCTGATTTTCTAGCAGGGAAAGCACAGCCCAGGCAGCTGTGGCCAAAACACACAATCTAGAGCTGTCCAGGCACCAGCCTTTTTATCTGTGCAGACCAATGTGAGGTGAGTGAACAGCCAGACCAGAACCCCATCCTTTGACCCTTGGACAGACAGGAAATTAAAGCCACTTTTCCAAATTCAGACCCACCAGTAACCCACAGCAGGTGGCAGGAGTGGGTTCAGGCTCTGAACAGAGCTGGAGCTCGAGGCTGGGCAACAGCAGAGATAATCAGCTCCCAGACATAGCACATTAGCTTGTAGGCAACCGAGACCAGTGAAAATGAGCAGATGGCTGGAGATCACAGCAAATCCTACCACTGAGGGTCTCTGGGTGACAACATGACTGCCTAGAACTTGCTACAGTGCTGGAGAGGAGATACCAGTGGCAGCTCAGCCCTGACCTCTAAGAGCCTCAGCCTTCCTCCCACAATAGCCAGGGACACAAAGCCCAGATGGTGCCACTGTGCAGTGATGGCCAGCTCCATAGTGTGCCCATGTCCCTCTAGGTCCCAGCTCCAGTGCCAGCCTCCCCACAGAATGAGCAAGGCCAGGGAGCACAGGGGCCTGGAGCAGCTGTGGGGGTGACACAGCAGAGATCAGTCTCAGTGTCTCCTTGCACATTGGGAAACAGCTCGTGGGGCTGGAGGAGCTGCTGGGATGCCACCGTGGAGATCAGCCCCGGTGCCTCCTCTGCTGTGCCAGATCTGGCTGCTGCTGGCACTCCCAACCTAAGGGGCCGTGGTGGATGTGCACAGCTATGGCTCCAGCTGCTGAACAGACCCAATGCCAAGGCCCAGAGGGGGCTGGGACCATAGCTCAGAGACACAGTATATTTAGTCTCTCACACAGTTTTCCCCATGTATCACTGCAGATGCCAGCCTCCCTGGAGGCCTGATGGGTGCCAGATTAGTTGGGATCCTGCATTAATCAGCAGAGGTGTCAGAGGTGACCTTGGGCAAATATTTACAGTTAATGTGGTGTCATGTCTGTGCATGTACTCAAAACACAGAAGAGGTGGGGTTCAAATGGCACTTTATGGAGCTGCAGGGCAGCAAGAGGATAAAGCTCCTCACACTGATGTGCTGAGCAGTCCAGGACAGGGAAATCGTCTGCCTACAAATGCCTGTCGGTGTTGGAGTGGCAAGTGCTTGGCAGCCCTTCTAGGAACTGTGGGTTTGAATAGGGACCATCTCGGTTTCTGCATCACACGGCTGTGAGTGCGTTGCTTAGACTCAGGGGAATTGCGATTTTCCTGCCCAAGGCTGGTCTGCACTCACAACCACATTGCACGGACAGGAATGGAAACACTCGAGTTGTGCCGCGTGCCTGACATGCCGACTGAATAAATAACACGAGGTTATAAAGCAGGATTCCCCCTCGAAAACTTGTTCTTCCAAAGCACAGAGGAAAAAACAAAGAGGAAGAAATAGTTTTAAGTCCTGTTTCCCTCTTCCCACTCCTGAAGAGCAGGCAGGCAGTGTGGAGATAAGTAGGGCTGGCTGGCTGAATTCCCCCAGAAGAATTTCTCCTCTATTCTTTTCTACATTTTGATGATTTCATTTCTCCAGCTCTCATTAGCACCTCCTTTATCCCTAGCTCTTCCCCAAAGGCATTCTGCTCTCGCTCCCTCCTGCTGCGAGGGGAGCGGCGGAGCAGGGATAGAAGCGGATGCTGTGCACCACCTCATGTTGAGGCCTGGAATTTCAGAGCCTGATACCACCTCCAGCTCTCTCTCATGGCGAGGGAGGTGGAGTTCTCATCTGCCACGGAATTTACTCTGCTGGATAAGGGCGATGCGTCATCCTCACACAAGGGCTCAGTGGCACTGTCCTGCCCTGTGTTAAAGCCCCGTGGTCTGACAGACCTGCTGAAGCCTCAGCAGCCAGATGAGCTATCCCACGGGCTCTGAGTGCTGATTTTTGAAGAGGAAGGTCTGTTTTCTTAAGTCTATCCCTCTTCTGCACTCAAACCAACCCTGGAAGTTCTCCCAATCCAGCCCAGCTCTTTCAGAAGGGTCACAGGATTTTCTGTCACCCTTTTGTTTGTGAGCAATCTTTGCCTCCCCTCCCCAAGAGCCTCAAGAGGGAGAGGAGGCAGGCTTTGACAGGTGAAAACTATCCAGCCAGGTTTCCAGCCATCTCCTGCACATCTCTGTACTGCCAGTGCCATTTGCACTCCCCCATGCCAGAGCTCAGCAGCAGATTTGCTAATAAAGTACTGCTGTGCCAAGGAAAAGGCTGCTGACTCTCTCAGGTCAGGCATGTAGAGGAATGACATGCTGCCTGTACTTTTCCCTGGCATCCTTGGGCTGTGGGTCCCTGCTGTCACATATTCATGTTGGAAAAACATGCATGATGATTGTGGAGCCCAGGGCTCAGTGTTACATAGCTGTAATACTGCATTTGGCACACCATCCCACGTGCAAAAACAGCTGTGGTGGCCCGAGCTGCACCTGTACCAGCCCCTGGATGGGAAAGGGGCCAAAGCCCATCCAGCCTTGCACCCAATGACATGATTTTGACCCCTAAACAATCAATTCAGTAAGAAATAAAGCAGATAGAAGTATAGAAGTTACTCCCAAGGTCACACGCTGCAGAGCAGAGCACAGCACTGCACTCAGTGGGACATGCACTGCAAAGAGCAGGGCAGCACTGCTGGAGTGTTCCCCATGAACTTGCATTCAGGCTGCTGGACCTGCTAAATGGAGCATCCAAGGGGAACATTGGCTCTCAAAGCACAGAGATTTCTAAAGCGTTTTTAGGGCTATTTCTCCTTTCTCTGACATACATCCAAGGCTGCATTTGTGAATGTCACTTTGTACACACACATCCGTGTGATAGCACAAAGGGAAAGGGAGGTCACACCACATCTGCATTCACCAGCTCATAGCCAAGGTTGGCTCAGCCTGCTGTCATGGGGCTCCCACAGCAACCAGGCTGCCTTGGGAAATGCTTCAGGTAACACCTGTGCTGTGCAAAAGAGAAACCAGCTCTTGGCAGCCAAAGCAGACTTCTTCAACCCCAGACAGCTCCTGGAATCATCAGAGCTGCCCTGACTCACCATGCTGCAAGGAGCATTCCCTCTCAGCTCACAGCTCACACACACTCAGGGCAGCACTTTCATGTTCACATGAATCTCCCTCTTTCTTTAAGCTTCACACGCTGTTAGGTAACAGGTATTCCAGTGCTATAGTTTTTTCACCTCAGCATTGGGTTACCTTAGCAAAAAAACCACAAAGAAAATACGCATTTCGTAAGACCTAGATCAGGCTTATAATCAGAAAAAAGCAATATGCTCACTCCAGAGCACTCGAAATTTCCTCAACAGTCATCATCTGCATTCAGAGGACATCAAAGATTTTCCAAAAAGGAAAAATGTGCCCTCACAGCTTGCATATTCTTCCCCTTGTCTGTAGCACCCAGCAAGAGATTCCTCCTCCCTGTTCACAACTCATCAGCTGGAAGGTGAGATAAAAAATGAATGCTGAGTTTGAGGGAATTTAAGGAGTGACAAATGACAGCAGATCCTCCCTTGGGGTTCACAGTAGCACCTCTGGGTAGGAGCAAGTGCTGGGCAGGGAACTGGGTAGACAGGACTGAGGTTTGCCAGAGCAGGATCCCTCTTTTGGCTGAGCAGGTGCCCATCCCTGTCTGTGGGGCACATGAGGCAGTTCTGAGCCTACTGCCCACCCTCAGTAAATGACTTGTGCTCCTGAACAGCACTGTCTTTGTTATTGAGGCAGAGGAGGGAGCAAAAGGCACATTGGAGGCATTTACTAAATCAGGATGTGAAATAGACTCAGCTGCATAGACTCGGACATCATTGTGGGCTGGCTCCCACAGTCCCTCCTGGAGGTGGCACAGGCATAGGTGTGGGGATGAGCGAGATTGCAGCAGGTGAAGCCCAGATGTTTATCTGGGCAGTGGGAATGATGAAGACTAGATTTTTATCTGTTCATTGGGAGCAAGCAGGCCTCCTGGGAAGCAGTTAACCTTAGGTGCAGGCACTGAGTCTGTCGTACAGCTGAAACCCAGGGAGAGAGCTGAACACAGACCTGCGATGGGAATTGGTCCCTCTCCAGCAGGGAGAGAGGCCAAGAGCTTTTAGGCAGCCTGGAGAGTGGAGCTTGCCCCACTGTGTCCTGCTGTGGCAAGCCAGTCAGATAAGACTGGGGCAGGCCACGCAGAATAGAACAAAATACAAATTAGAGAGAGAGAAGCTCATCTCAAGAACAATGTGACGTGCTGCTGTTCAGTGAGAGGTTCTGGGAGAGCAACTGATGCTGAAAGAGCTTTGAGCACAGCAGGTGAGGCTGCATGAGGTGACAAGGACGTTGATGGGTGTGGGTGAGCCTAGAGGAAGAAGACCCTAGCCATGAATATGGTTGTCACCTCATTACATGTTGTCAGCCCTCAGGTCCACCTGGGAGGTTCAAGTGAAGCCTTCCTGAGCTTCAGTCCCTTCCTCTCCACACCCCTCCCCCAGCCAGCTGTGACTCCCCAGCATCAGGAGAGGAATTCCCTGTGGAACAGGCACCTGGCCTAGCAGGTCCAACAGCACTGTCTGCTTCTCTGCTCCTCCTTCAGCAGGCATGGGGCTCAGGAGCAGAATGGTGTGGCTGGCTCCAAATTAAAGTGATGTTCAGGCTTGATGGGAAATTGAAGTCCAGAGGAGGAAGAGAAGGAGGTGGAGGATGGAGCCATGCACATTCACTGACTGTCTTGCCCCCTCCATTGCTGCTAGGGCTGGTGAAGCCAAGGGACATCCCATAGAGGAGCTCAAACTATGCAGAGAAACTGAAAAGCTGTGGTGAGTCCTCAAAATGTCAGCTGCTTCCCATAGTAAAGGCCATGGTGACACCAGTCCAGCCCATGAAAACCTGTGTAGCGAGCTGACGCCAAGTGGGAAAAGCTTCTTTCACCTAACACAGGTCTGGCACAAGGGCAGAGCTGAGTCTCACCCAGCAGTTCAGAGGGGAAACACTACACAGCACATTAGAAGGGCAATTAGTTACTCAAACCATTTACTGAGGATTGTGGTGGGATTTCCACCACCAGCTCTGAACGCCCACCAGCCCATGCTCCGTTCTCAGAGCCGAGCTGGTCTGGGTGGTGAGCTGCCCGGCTGTCCCAGCTGCCCACACACCCTGGGGGTGGTCCATTCAGCTGACACGGCAGAACAAAAATATTTTTCATTTGGATGGAGATAAAGGGAAAAATTTCACATCTAAGAGCTCTGAAGTGTTGTTGTGGAGGTGGTTTATCTCCTTTTTTTCCAGAAAGACTCCTGCTAGACTAAACCACTGCGCAGCAATTCAAGGATCTCAGTTGTCAGCGGGCACAAAATTCCAGCAGAGCAGTGAACTCACACTTAAATTTTTATTTTTAAAGGTCCAGTTCCTGGAGCAATGGGGGGATTGTCATACCTCACTATCTACTTAAAGTAAGGCAAGTTTTTTGCCTTCCCGGCAACTCACAGATGCAAAGAGAAAGTCAGTATAAGGAGATCTTGTTTGATGGAAGTAGACTTCCCAACACTGTCTCCTAATTCTGGTCGCATCCCAGGGTTTGTGGAGCTGCTTTGCTGTTGCTGGAAAAGTTGGTCTCACTCTCACACAGCTCATTATTGTAATTGCAGCTCTCAGGACAGGAGAAATGTGCTCCTTCAGAGACACATGCATGCTAATGCCTTCTGACTCACTGCCGAGGATAAATCATCACAAATCAGGGCTACAAGGACTTTTGGAGAACCCTTCTGCTCCAGGTGTTTCACCCTGTCTGAGAAGGAGCCCTCTGAGACACCCATCAGCCAGCTGAGTGTTGTGTATGGGGAACACATTGCTGGCTTGACAGAGTGAGGAAAAAATCAATTTTAATCCATTTTCATACCGGGCAGAACGTTTGGAAACATGCTGCCTCCAGCAGGCAATTCCAGGAAGTATCTGGATTAGTCCTCACAGAAGCTGCAGCTCACTTGGTGAGTTTTTGCTACTTTATAGCCACTCACAAAGGTTTACAGGTTTGAAAAAGGTATTTCCAGCAGCTCAGGAGGGCAGGAAAGCTGGCTCAGTGTATAGGATTCTGCTTTCCTGGGGGGATGTTGATGTTGGAAGGGATTGGTGCTCAGTGGGCTGGGCAAAGCTCAGCACCTCTCAAGGCATTCTGTGGGAGGCAGGGGTGGGGGACCTGTTGGGAACCCCAGGGTGCTTCTGTGTGGGCTGCAGTGGGCAGGGGAGCTTCAGAGCTGCCCATAGCCTTTGCAGTGCATTGCCACAGAGTGCCACATACTCCCAGGGCTTGCCTGTCCTGATGGGAGCAGCAGCACAATCCAGAAGAGTTCCAAGGGACTAGGTATGTGATGAGCCCAGGCACAAATCACAGATGGAGTGATGGAGCTGAGCTGATGTGTGCTTCAGTCTCATCCTCAGCCTTCATCCCCATCCCCACACGCAGAGAGATGTGGAGCTGGAGGAGCAGAGCCCAGGGGTCACCTTAGTGGGACCTTGTCAGAACAGGGAACTTAATCCTGTGCTGAGCACAGCAGGGATGAGCATAGAAGTCCCCTGCACAATTGATATTTGCAAGAGAAGGTCTGGCCAAAGTTGGCCTCACTCCCTCTGTTATTAAAAAAAAAAAAAAAAGAAATTGCTAACTTTGAACTGTATGCTTACCTGTTTCTGTTGCCCATGTACTTACCTGTTCTTGTTCGATCCCGATTTAAGTCCCTGGCTGATGTACCTGTCACTGTTCCTGTTATCTGTTTAATTCCAGTTATAACTCCAGTTGAACTGTTGTTAAGCTTTATTCATTCCCCTTATACACCCCTTACCTGTAATCCCTATGCGTCGGGTCATTCCGCTGCTGCTCCCCTTGGTAACTTCCGTCTTACCCAGAAGGACTTGCGTCTGTGCATATTAATTTCGTATTGCCGCCTGGAGACAAAATTACCCTGGACAATGAGGCATTCCAAGAACTGGAGAAAAGGACTGCACCATGATACCGGCAGAGATTCCAGGTGACCAAATATGCTAACTTTGACACAGCGGGTCACCATGACCTAAATAGCATTCCAGCGAGATGACACCTCTGGACCAGTGAGCCAAAATCAGGTCTCTGGGCAATCCCATGAGGATGGAGACTCCAGTCCTGCCAGTGACAACATGCCTATGGATTCCTTCTCCTGGACCCCGACCACTGGGAGCAGCGGTAGCAGTGCGCACCCCCGAGCCCCCTACCTCTAGGCCCATCCTTTTTAATAAAGGCTTAAAAGAGGAGTAGAAGGTCTCCTGGCCCTGGTCCTTTAGATCACCTCCATGTTGTCTGTGGGATTTACCTGAGCAGGACTCCCCCAGAGACCCTGGGGATGCACTTGGACACCGGCAGAGCAGTGCTGCAAAGCCTCGTGTCCTGCCTGCCCCAGAACTGGTTGGGTTCCCACCCAGTGCTGCTGTTGTCTCTGGCTGGGAGCAGGTGATGCCAAGCCCTTTTTGGATGAGAGGCAGCTCTCCTGGTTTTGCACCACAGCAGGAGCCATGCTGGGAAGCAGGCAGGGTGAGAGTGGACAGAGAGCAGCTCCCTGCCAGCTCCTCATCACTGAGCTGGGCCATGGTGCCTGCCTAGCCCCCTCTGGCTGGATGGGACACCAGATGGATGCACTGGATGGCCAGCAGAACCACCTGTGCAAGACCACCTGAGGCCAGCCCAGCTGTCACCCTCCCTGTGCAGACTCTGGCTCTCCCTGTACACAGAGCACAGGTTGTCTGCCATGCTCCACAGGAACAAAGAACTGGAGCTTTCCAGAGGCCTCATGGGGCACAGAACCCTGCCCTGCCAGCCAGGACATCAGTGATAGCCCCACGCTATTGCCAGGAGCCATTGTCCTTCCCGCTGACTCATTCCCACAGGCACAGATAGATTTGAGTCCTTCCAAACTTAGCAAGATTCATGAAGGGTTTTCCAAAAATCATTCATCAAAACTTCTGCAGATAATTATGAGTTTGTTGCTCATTTATTAGCACCAGGCTGTAATTACTTGGTATCCAGATGATTTGCTATGCAGATCACGTGGCGCTGAGTAGGTCAGATGAGTACAAGGCTCAGATTAGGATTTTAAAGTATGTTTTCCTTAGTCTTCAATGCATCACTAAATGCTGCTATGCTGTCAACAGCATATCTGTGAGAAGGCAGAGGCAGACATGGGGACTTTGGGATAAAAGTGGATAAGCCTTTATAGATAATTTTGCTCTGTTTTGTCCAGCTATAGCAATGTGGTGCAGAGGGACACTGCTTTGTTTTCCAGGTGTGTGACACATGCATCCCTGTGACAGTTTCCCTGTCCCCAGCCAGTGCCTTTTCAAGGCATTTTGCTGTTCAGTGGCCGGGTGCAGCACATAAGTGGGCATGCAACAGCACCTGGCCAAAGCCCTGCCCCTGTGACCCTCTGGTGACAGCTACAGTTCTGCTCTCCCTTCTTGGGACCAGCCCTGTTGCCAAAGCTCCCAGCCCTGGGGCTGTGGTTGTGCCACTGGGGTGTGCAGACAGTGCTCCTTGTTTTTAGGGGAGAAGGATGCCATGGTGCTGGAACTGCTCAGGAACACAAGGAGCAGATCCTTTTGGCAACAGCTGCCCTTCCTCATTCCATTTGGACACTATGGCTGCCATAAAGAGCCTGTCTTGCTGCCCAAAGCAGAGGCAGAGCAGGAGCCACCTCTCCAACTCAGGTAGGAACAGAGACCCCGGGAAGTGTCAGGGCTTTCCGGAGTTCTCATATGGCAGGTGAAGCTCAGCTGGTGTTGCTTCTCTGTGTCAGGGCTGGTACCAATGGAGGCAGAGCCCAGGCAGCCCTGGGCAGGACATTCCCTGTGAGACCTGTACAGGATCCCCCCTTATTTTGGGGATGGGCAATGCCACCTGCTCACTGTGCCCTCTGCATGGCTTTGGCTGGGCTGCCTGGGCTTGGCAGCAAAATCTGTCCCAGCACTGGAGCAGGAAGAGGGGCTTCCTCACATGCAGTAAGTCACCTGCAGAATCCAGGGAGTTCTGGGCTGCCTTTGAAGCATGGTTCATCTCTTTTTTCAGCACCCTATGGGGGAGTTGGACATCCCACGTACCCCAGACCAAAGGTGGTTTGAGGGGAACCAAGGTGGGATAAATGCCTGGCTTTGTGTGGGACAAGTTACAATGAGCTCCAGCACCTCCCAGCCCTGAAACTAGCCTCAGCCTGCAGCCCACAGGAATTTTGCTCCTGGAAACCATCCTCATGGCTGGCCACAGCCACCCCAACACCTCTGGTCCCTCTCCTTCCTTCCCAGCTCTGTGTGTGTGGGGCATATGGGGCTCAGAGGGTCTCCAACAGCACTACACCATGAACAGCAGTGGATACTCTGCCTCTGGCTGAGCAGGTGTCAGTGTGGCCTCCTCAAGGGCACATTAACTCCTGAGAATGATGTCTGGTGTGGAGAGCAAACTACACATCCCAATATAGGACTTAACTTCAGTGTCTGTTGCTCCATCAGGCCTTGTCACTCTGCTTTCCACAGCATCTACCTCCTTCTCCTGCTCCCCTCTGGGCAGAGGATGCTCTACAGCCTGTTCCAGAGGCAGCACATGTGACCACATGCACTGTTTCCTCCCGCTAGTGCAGCTACCCGGCCAGGAGCTGTGGTCCCATTTGGATGACTTGCCTTTAGAAGTTAAAATCCTTTCACCAAAATCCTCAACTCCTCAAAAGGTTGGAGTGCAGATGTGAGATTCCCTGAGGAGCTCCAGCACTGGCAGGAACAGGGAGCAATGCTACAAGACCAGCTGTGGGGAACAGGAACCCGTGTGTTCAATGGCTCTGAGGAATCAGCTGAGTGCCTTGGAAAAGGGGACCAGCAGAATAGACCATCTCCCACAGCTGCTGAATAGGGTCACCAAGTGCATCTTCTCTGCCTGTGGATAACAAGGTATGTCACCACTCCCCACCCCTTTGGTTACACCATACTGGCTGCACATGGTGGAGCGGTCCCTGCTGTGGGACACTTCTCAGAAACACAGCAAGGATGATGCCAAGACCTCTTTGGAATTATTTTTTAGAACTACTAGAAATACATGTGAAGATGATATCCTTCCCCATGGTAGCTATCAGGGAGACACATCTTCTGGTTCTATCCTGATGGCAGATAGGGATGCTGCCTCCCCACAGAGTCAAGTGCCCTGCACACATCCTATGCAGTCCAGAGCAGTACAGCAGGACCAGGGGTGTTCCAGTACCATCTCTAGGAGTTTTACTGCAACTTAGAAATAAACAAAACCAGATCAACATCAAAGGTGCTGGGGCACTCACCCAAACAGGAGGCTTTGAGGACCTCTGGGGTGAAATATTAGGCATTAACCACCACTGGCTCTTCCCATGCCAGTTCTGTGCAGACTTCAGGCCTGGCAGACTGTGATGTGAACACCTCCTGCCAATATAACCAACCACCTCATATGAAGTCCTGGCTTCATGAGGGCATGAGACAGACCTGCTGGGGCAAAGAAACTTCAACTATTTCTTTTTTGGATACCCTTCCATTTGTTATTGCTATACCTGTTTCCCAGTGGCTGTTGCCTTGGAGAGGGAAACACTCTGATGCTGCTTCAGACATTTTTTCAAAGGGTTGGGGCTATTTGCTTTCAGGTTTCCATTCAGATTTCTGGTTTCAGACAAGAACTAACAGGCTTCTTGTCTGGGCCTGGCTGGCAGCACCCAAGATGAGCAACCACAGCTTTTACGCCTTACTCCCAGTGCCTAAACACAGTGTCCCAGAGCAGGGTGCTGGAAGCAATGTGACCTCCTTCCCTGTGGCTGGACATGAGGTCAATGGCACCACACAGGTGATTAAGTGATGGGCCACTTGCTTGCTAATGAAGTTGCTTGTGGTGCAGTGAGTGCTCTGGGACTCCCACACCTGCTCAGTGTGCCAGACATTGCTCTGTTGGTACTCACAAGTCTGTTCTGTACCCATAGCCCATGGGTACATTATGAGACTGTTTGGTCTATCCCATACTCATGGTATAAAAAGACTTTAAGCTGATCTCTGCAAGTCTTCTGAAACATTTTGATCAAAACACTTTTTTAGGCCAATGCACCCCTCCAAGGAAATGCAGAAGAGGCATGAAATGAGCCTTCTGGCAGTTTGGAGAGCTGTCAGTGCACATCGCTCATCCTCACAGTCCATGGTAGGGGGAAAGCAGGAGCAGGACATGGTTTATGCCTTTGTGTCAGCTCAGATGTGCTGGGATGGCAGAGATTCACCCATCCCTACTGACCCTGATGGCCACTGCTGGCTGCAGTACGTGGAGCACAGACCTCAGTTGGGCTGGCTCCATCACTAACCACAGGCATGCAAGTCAGAGTTGACACCATTAAAAAGAGAAAACCTTCACCTGTCCCAGGGCACACCTGGGGAAAAGATGGGTCAGAGCTGGGGGTGTGCATGGCCCCCAAGCCCAGATCCCACTGGGTCCCAGCAATGCCCTGCTGTTTCTGTCAGTTCTTAACTCCCAAAAACCAGAGGTGTCCATGCTAAAAGCTCAGGCAGAGACAGGAAGCTGTCAAGAAAGAAGTGAAGCAGGAGGATTTCCAACTCGACTGGACACCTCAGGGAATCTTCCATTAGCATCTTTAAAAGACACATGTTGATGGTTCTTTCTCCATCTCTTCGTTTTTCTCTCCTTTCTTTGGAAAGAACTGAAACATTCCAGGATTAAAATCCCTGCAAAGATCCCTCCCCACTTTGCAGCTTTAAAGCTGATCTGTCTGTACAAAGTCCTCCCTGCATCACACATGGAGCATAACCTAAATTTTTGTAGAATCATATTTATGGCTTCTAATTAGGGGAAGAGCCATTACAGAGAAGAAGAAAAAGCAGACTCAGGTCAGGGGAAGTTGGTGCCCTGGGGATCTGCACAGTGGGTGAATACACCAGATACGGATGGCCAGAATGAAATTCTCAGAAATCCTTTGTGCTGTGGGCAGCCCATCCCATTCCAGTGCTGCAAACTCCAGGATTTGGGGTTTGAGGAGTGAATTTGAGGGATTTTTTGTCTGCAGCTCCAGTGCACAGTGTGTGTCCCTAGCACTAATCCAGTACTGTCAGGTGCTAGCATAGGAGATGCCAAGTGCTTTCCATGCATCCTGCCTGAACTGTATTTAAGGGGAAAAAAAAAAGATGCAGTGCTGAGAGGCAGGTGGAGCAGCAGTGTTGGTGCTGCGCAGCCCCAGTACAGAGCCATGGCAGTGCATCAGCTGGATTCAGCCTATCCTGATGCCATTTTATCCCATTGCATCCCTAGTTCTGGACTGTGTATCTGTGGACAGCAAGTAAGTTGTTTTTTTAATAAAAGTGAAATTCTGGCTCTTGCTGTGGTGCTTTGTTGGGGACTGTGTTATTTCATGTATCTGGGTCAAGCTTATTCCTTCTTCAGTAGCATATTCCAGGGAGCTGAAAGTGCTGCTCTTCACCAGCATCCAGCTGTGCTTCATTGCCATCTCCTTTCAGGGTGATTATTGGGACAAAATTCTCCATGGAGAAGTTCTTTCCCAAACAAAGACACACAATGGGAATTTCTCCCAGTTACACCTAAGCTCAAACCTTGAGCCAAAGGCAGAAACAATTAGGCAGGGACTGAGCACATCCATGAATCCCCTGGCATGTTGGGCTCCACTGGACTGCTCAGTCCCGACAGGAAGATGCTACTGAGAAACCAACAGGTCATAGTACTCCTCCAAGTCTTTGCAAACTTGCACTTCATGATCACAGCAAAGAGAGATAAACACCCCATTTGGGGAACTGTGAGGTGGGGGATGCCCACTGTGGGCAGCTGGAGAGCCCTGCTGGGCTCAGCCTATGTGTGGGAGCAGTGGGAGGTTGGGATGCAATAACCCCCCCACCTACTCAACATGCTGCTCCTTTCACCTGGCTCTTGCAGCTTGTTCTGGGGGAGCTAAAAATAGAGCAGCGAGCAGCTTTTGATAGCACCAAGAAATTAAACAATAATGCTGGTGTTGCTTTGTTTCCCAGCCTTCAGCCTTGGAGTCAGAAATTTCATGTAAACAAAGTAATGTTTATAGAACTTTTATCATGTTTTTGGATTCCTTTCTGTGAAAGGACAATTGATGGACACTTTCTAAGACCAGTGGAGTTGAAGAGGTTGAACCTCAGTCTTCCAATCTGGTCTTCTTTTTAGAAATCTATATAAGCTGTAAAAAAATTAAACTTCCTCTTTTCCCGCTTCGACTCCGTGGTGATCAATGTGTGTTGCTCGGAACAGCATTGCTCTACATCGCTGGGGTTTGTTTTAATTGAAAAGCGTTTTTGAATGTCCTTGTGTCTGTGTCAAAAATGATAGAGAGTGACTGGGTTTCAACAGAAAAGTTTGAACCTCAAGGAAGATGTGTGGGGCAGGTGGAGCAGGCTGAAGCCTCTATGGGGCAGTTGGGGCAGCTGGCTTTAACCCTCATGGGTGCCTTGGCCTGGCCAATTGCAATTAATGCCTCCGAGCTGCTCACCCCAGTGCTCTGTGTAATGCTCAGCTGCCAGGGATTCCTTAGCAAAATCTTTGCAAACAATGTAAAAACAATGCCAGTACCTCACACAATGCAGAGATAAGTACTCAGGATAGAGATGGAGGTGAATGCTGTGGTGCTGACCTCCAAGGCTGCCCCACATCCATCTGGCAAAGGCTGGGATTCAAAGCAAAGCTGCTGACATGTGACTCAGGAATGGTGGTGGTCATATTTTATTCTGTTTTCTTAAAAATTCCTTGCCCTGCATGTGCTGAGGCTGTAGCTGGTAGCTTTGTTGCACTCATCGTACAGCTGGCGAAACTCATCATCCAGGTATCACAGAATGGTTTAGGTGGGACGGGACTGTAAAGCCCTTACAGTTTCACCCCTTGCTGTGGGCAGGGACACCTTCCACTATCCCAGGGTGTTCCAAGCCTTGTTCAACCTGGCCTTAGATACTTCCAGGGATGGGGCAGCCACAGCTTCTCTGACAGGTTGATGTACCTCATGTTCCCCACTTGCTTGCTAATCCCCTTCTGTGAAACATTTGTAAAAGCAGGTTTTCCCACTTCAGAGAATATTTCCCACTCCAGAAAGCCACACCAGCTTACCATTTGGGGTGATGGCAGACATGTATCACCTACACCATTTGCCACCTTTTGGTCACACATCCCTGGTGTGAGAAATCCCCAAGGAAAGCTCTTCAGGCAGGATGGAATCCTGCTGCTCTTCCCCTCGCTGCACTGGAGTCTTGGTGAGAAGTCATAGCACAGGTACCTAGTCAGGCACTGACCTGAGACCCCAGGATGGGACGAGGAGGCACCATTACAGCAAACACTGCACAGAGAGCTCTCTCAGCAGTGCTGAGGCTGCACAATGAGCTCTGAAAAATTGAGAATAATGAAGGAATTTCTGCAGATCAAAGCACTTTTTTGTGATAACCTGCAGACAGAATCACTGCCTGAATTCATAAAAAAACCCCATCAGTCCTGATGTGCTTTCTCAGCTCTGATCAAACTGGTTCAGAGAGACTTCCCTCTCTCAAACAGGAGTGCAAATGTGCCACAGGTGCCTCCTACTCGGAAGGTGGCTTTCCAGGGCACTCTCAGCGCCTGTCTCAGTGTTCACTGTGCTGAGACTGACATATTCCTCTGCTCCTCTGTATCCCGGCCCCTCTCTGCAGCTTGTTCTCACAGTACTGATGCTCTGTTGCAAGGCTCCAGCTCACGTGGATCTGACAGTGATTGTTCTTTCCAGTCCTCAGCATTCCAACTGTGAATCCTATTCAGCTTAATTTAGAAGAAAACTCTGGAAGTGGATCCCCACACCAGGACAAGCTGCTGTGTTCCCCAATGCCAATGAGCCCTCCAGGATGCTGTGTGACATGGATTCTTGACATGACAGAGCTGGTCAATGCAGCTTCCACACAAGAGTACAGATTTAAAAGTTGAAAAGCCTCAGGGACTTAGGGAAAGAGTAAAAAAAAAAAAGAACATTCACACAAAATAATTCTCTAACTTTCACATCAGCCCCCTGACCACACAAGGCCCAGGCAGTTCTTTTCTGCACCATGAACTAATAGCTCAACCATTTTCAGCTAAAGTTGAAACAGTCTGGAGACAGAAAATTGTCAGAAACATGTCTGAAGCAATGCGTGCCCAGCTCCTCATCTCCTCCACCTCTGTTGGTTATGAGACATTTCCAGTTGCCTGCTCTGCCCTACCAGGTGCTGCTCCCAGCCATGTGCATGGGGCTGTGCCTGCCTGGCAGCTCCACACTGGCATAAAGCAGATTCTCCCCACGTTATCAGGCCTGACACCTGCCCACGGCCACAGTGACCTATGACATGCCACCATCTGACTCAGCTCTAAGGCACAAACCAAACCAGGGGCCACACTGATTCACATGTGGCCAGTGAGGGTTGTGGCTTTGGGGACCAGGCACAACCAGGCTCCAAAAATCTCTGTAAGACAGGTGATGTCCAAAACTGCCATGCTTCTGGGGACATAGAGTCATAGAATGGTTTGGGTTGGAAGGGACCTTTAAGCTCATCTCGTTCCAGCCCTGCCATTGGCAGGGAACACCTTCCACTATCCCAGGTTGTTCCAAGCCCTGTTCAACCTGGCCTTGGACACTTCCAGGGATTCAGGGGCAGCCACAGCTTTCTCTGGGAAACCTGTGCCAGGGCCTCATCACCCTCACAGGGAAGAATTTCTTCCATATATTCAATCTAAATGTTCTCTCTTTCCATTATGATGCAGCACTCTCTTCTTCAGCGATCAGAGGGATCACAGCTGTGCCAGTCTGGAGTGTGGGGGAGACCTCCTGCACCTGGGCCTCCTTCTGTGTGTGTACCAGAGGAATGGACATGGCAAGCCACAGGGAATGGCAGGGAGCCTTCGAGAAGCATCACAGATTGTTGCTAGCCTGGGTTCCCCCAGTAATACAAATATCCCACAAATAAAAGCAAGAAGCTGACCTGACCTCAGGGACTGTATCCCATGAGAGCAGCAGCTCAGCTGGGCACAGCTGTCTGAGCTCAGCAAAGCATGCTTTGGGTCACTCAAGAGATCACCCTGTGGTCATTTTGGAACTCTGGGAATAAAATCCTTGTGGGGTCTGGCTGCTGGGCCAACACCCCCAGACAGCGTGAACAAACACATGCCTTGGCAATCCTGTTTGCTGAGTTTTGCTATCATGCCTTGGCCCCTGTGCTGGCAGGGCTGTGTTGTCTCCATCTGTCCTGCAGTTCTGCCACACAGCACATCACCCAAAGGGATCAGGGAAAACCCATTTCCAGAAAAAAATCCAAAAGCAGTATCGTGTAGGCAGACACAGGGCAAGGGCAGCGTCTCCTGTTCAGCCCTCACAGGATGCTTCCCTCCAACATTCCTGAGGAGTCCCTGATGGTTTTTGACACAAATCCTGCAACATTAACCCCTGGGGGGGTTTTCACAGCTCATGCACCCCTCAGTGAAAGGGGCAGAGGAGAAAAAAACAGAGAGAAGTTTACAGTTATTAATTTTTTTTACCCAAAATTTTGCCCATTCCTTCTGGGCATATGGCCAGAAAGCAATAAAAAATCTGTTCTGTTTAGAAACAGCTTAGAAACATATAAATAACAGCAGTTTGGGGTAGCAAGAGCTGCAAATACAGGGAGTTTTAAGTTCTTGAGTTTAGTAACATCTGAAGGGGATAACGAGAGCTTTATAACATCTAATTTAATTAAATACTGTAATTTGGGGATGTAAAATTTGCTATCATGAACCATAATTATATACCTTCCTGACACTGTTGTTGTTTCTCTACAGGCAAAAAACCCCCCAAGGAAGTGGTGTTTTAATTGATGAATTTGTGCCCATTGCTCAATGATTTGTAAGTCTGGGGAAGGAGGCTTTGACAGCGGATGCTTGGGCAGGGTGGGCAGGAAGAGAAGGGGTTCCCCAGCACCCCTGTTTCCTATCTCCTTGGGCAAGCAGAGAAAAGACCTTCAGGACTCAGGCCCAATTAGCTGTGGTCACCTCTCTTGTGCTAAGTGAAGAAAGATCTAATTTTAGCCAGGCCAGAGACAAATGTCCTCATTTGTGGGTTGTGGATGTTTCAAGCCCTCACTGGAGTGCAGGAAGGGAGGAGAGCCCCAGGAGAGGAGGAAACACATGAATATTTGCAAGGAGGAGGAAGGAGCGCTAATGCCACCAGGGCTGAGAAACCCAGCTGTGTGTTCCCAAGAAAAGCTCCCACCACCATAACCAGGCACAGCTGGGCTGGCACATGTCACTAGGAACCAGAGCAAGATCCCGCAGCAGTGAGGAATAGGAAGGGCTGTGAATCTGCTGGGCAGGCTGTGTGGAAGGCCAAATCTCTGCTAGTGCCAGTAATACCAGAAGAGAGCAGACCCACTGCAATTAAAAACATTTTCTCCTCTGTCCAGTTTTTATATTTCAATCCAGGTTCTTTGGAAATAAGCACATATCAAAGGCAAAACCAGGGCTCCTGGTTTTGGCTCTGCTGCTCACCCATGCTGGGTTTGTTTCATTGTACACTGGTTCCTGGCACAGAGAGACTGGGGATGTGGAGCTGCTGTGTCAGACTGGCCATCCCACATATCTGCACTGTGAGCCAGGGCCAGGCACTGAACCTCGGCAACTGCTCCCCATGCACAAGCAGCCTGCTAGAAATGCTGCCCCATCTCCAAATAACATGTCCCTGGTTTAGCAGAACAGTCGGTATCAATGGACTGGTGCTGCTGGGATCCTGGCAGTGATCCCTCTCCATCAGGATACAGGAGAGCTGGCTCCTTGTTTCCCAAGGCACGGCAGCTGCTTTGCAGCATAATGCCAGTACCCAGGGTTAAAACAAAAAAAGAATTAGGTTTAATTCCAGTGTCTGGTTTCTGATTGTTTCTTCTGACTCCTTTTAGATCACCATCCTGGTAACACCTCCCTTTCCAAGGCAGATCCATTTTCACACCTAACTCCCTCACTGAATTCTCTGAGAAAATACAAGCGTTGGGAACATGTCAGGAGTTCCACAGTGCCATGGGCAGGAAGGAGGTTTTCATGGTCCCCAGCCTGGCTACATTGTCAGAGCAGGAGCAGATGCAGGATGATTTGGCAGCTCTTGGTCAGAGGGTGCTGGAGTTACCTTGTGCCTGGGAGACAAAACTGGCCACCCCATACCTAGCTGAACAGATACTTTGTCCAGTAACAAAGAGTTGGTTTTCTTTTGGCTGCTTGAGGTCTCTAGTTATGCCATCGAGGGACCCAGCTCAGGGCAGGATGGGGTCTAGGAAAGAGGGCTCAGTGTTTGCTACTTTGCCTCAGACTTTCCTCAGCTTTGACTAAGTCTTTGGAGCTGCAGTTAGATAAAAAATTAAACCATATATGGATTATTCCAGCCATAAAATATAATCAAATTTAAGTCAGAGTCACTCACATGATGAGTGGATGACTGGTGACTGGCATCAACCACAGGCAATCAAGGGAAGGATGCTGCTGGTAACAGATGGTGAACACCTCAATTTTCCCCTGTTTTCTGGCTGGATGTCTAAAAACTCAGAGAGCAACACTCTGGGGTACAAATAATAATGCAGGGTACAAATCCCATGATATAAATCATAAAATCATGGAATCACAGACTGATTTGGCTTGGGAGGGGCCTTAAAGTTTATCTAGTTCCACCTCCCTGCAATGGACACTGTACTCTATACCAGAGTTGCTCCAAGTTCCGTCCAACTTCGCCTTGAAGATATGCAGGCATGGGGCAGCCACAGCTTCAAATACCTCGGGGTACAAACCCCAGGGTGCCAAAGCTTGCTGTCTGTGCCCCTCAGGCAATGCCTTGCTCTGTCTCTGTCTACAGCCCAAATCCAGAGCCTCATATCCCTTCCCACTGGATTCCCATGCTGTCTGAAGGGCAGGCTGGATGTCAGCTGGGCTGGAAAGCCCTGGGGTGACCACACTGGCCCCCAGCCCATGCCCGTGTCCCTCTTGGCACAGCTTGGCACAGACCTCCTGTGGTTCCAGAAACAGTTTGAGGAGTTTGCTCTTCTGCCGTCTCCGGTCCTCTGTGACCTGCTACAGGGGCAAAGCATTGTGAACCAGAGCAGGGACAAATCCAGCTGAGAAATAACCCAAAGAAAAAGAAAGACAAGAAAGAGGAGTTATTTTTCAGTTATTTTATACTGTCTGATTTCTCAGTTTGGTTCATTCTGTACTGGCTTGGTCCAAGGACAGGGAGGAGATGGAGACTGAGAGTAGGACTTGCTCTGGAGTGACCCCATTCTCTCCCTTCCTGGACTATTCACAGCCCAGAGTCTGGAGCTGGGAGCTGCCCATGGGCTAGAGCTGGGCCAAACTCTAGCATAGGTCCTGAGTTACGGGTCACCTCTATCCCTGTCCAGAGGGAGAGGCAGCTATGAAGGAACTCAGTTACCTGGGCAGTTCATGGGTTACAGCTGCCCAGTCCTGGTCACCTGTAACCTCTTCCCACCACATCACCCAGCAGTCAGTGCTGGGTGGGAGCTGCAAGCAAATGTACTGTGTGCTCCTGAGGAGAAACATTTGGTATTGAGAGGTACTGAATGTCCTCTCACAATAGATCCTTGCTCCTTGATCCTGAACAAAAGTGATGGGATATGGAGCGTTATGGCAGCGATTTATCCACTGTGGTCCCCAGCTGTGATGCTTAGTGGGAGCTGAGGTTTGCCAAGGCATGATTTAACCCACAAAAGTCCAGTGTGGGGCTTCCTCTCCACTCTGTTCCATCCTTTTCTTCCTTCACCTGCCATTGAAGGGATCACTGATGGACAGTGGTGGGGCACATAAGCAGCTGAGCCTGGCAGTAAGGGCTGTGATGCACAACATTGTCACCCTTTCCACCAGCATCCCCAGCATTCCCACCCAGCAGTTTCCCAAACCTATGATTTTCTCAGTGCTGGTGGCTCTGATGACAGTGACTGGCTTTGAGAGAGCAGCAGGAGAGACAGAACATTTGTGCTGCTGCGGCAACAGGAGCACAGCACAGCCCCAGGGCAGGTGTCTGCACCCTGAACTCCTCTGCTGTGCCTGGCACCAAAGGCACCAGAGGCACCAGTGGCACCAGTGTCTGCTTCCTGGCCCACCCAACCCCCCACCGGCTGCCTTTCCTGATAGCAGTGGACAAAACCACTTGTCTCCAATCTCTGAATAAAAGGTCTTAAAGACCTTTGTGAGAGAACATGATGCTACTAGGGGCCAAGGATGCACTTTTCACGTGTCAGCCCCTTCCCAGACCTAGCAGAACCTTTCTCCCTGCACTAAGGTCATGTGGGCTGCTTGCTTCTTCCTCCCAGGCATGTTTTCTGGGAACAGCAAGCAGTTCTGCCCTGCGTGCAGCTCCTATGTTCCAGAGGATGAGTTTTCCAGGGAGTCTTGCTGCCCCGGAGCAAGTTTGTGCTCCTCCAGCCGAGGGGGCCTCTGCCCATGGAACTTCAGTGAGGAGACAAAACCGGGAGGTGAGTCTGAGAGCGTGGAAGCAGGTGACAGGAAAATGCCGAGGCAGCAGTCTGGGAGTGGTGATGCAGATGGTCACCCAGCGACAGGCTACAGCTGAGCCCTGGCACATCAATCCTGCCACGTGTCTGTGCTTTCGCAGATTGATCTTAGTCCTTCTGACAAGCCCTCCCTGCTGTCACTGGCTTTTAAGCCTCTCCCAACCCCTCAGCATCTCTTGTCATGCACAGGGCAGGCACCGGCAACCTGGCTCTGGAGCAAAGAGAGGAGGAGCTGGATGCTCTTGCACAGAGTGGAGATGCACCCACGTTACCAGCTAGCCTGATTCCCTCTGGCTCCCCACCACACTGTACACCTGCCCTTTTTCTATTGATGTTTGAAACTCCAGCAGCCTGAAAATACCTCTTTTCTTCCAGCTCACTGACAGACCACTTGGACAACACTGATTCAAGAAGAAGGTCCCCTTGCAATCTCTCCCCTCAGTGAGATCCCCTCTGGCTTATGGGAAACCTTTACCAACTGGGAGAGGTCTCATGGATTTGGTCTTTGGTACTCCAGTGGCACTGGGCTGGTGGCACTGGGCTGGAAGGTTGGCTTTGGGCACATGGATGGGAGCCCCTGGACCCTGTGGGAGCCCTGTTCTCCACCACCCCAACGGGTTGGACAGGTTCCATGGTGAGCTCTCCGAATGCCTCAGGGCCAGTGTCTCTGTGCTGCAGGTGGGCTCTTTGCAGCACCAGTGCAGGTAGTTCTGCATCCACCACTTTCAAGGGAGTGGTGATGAACACGTCCTCCTCTTCCATAATTTTCCAGAGATTAAAGCACATGTGTTCTTCCTTTTAACCACACTTGAGCAGCACAGGTGCTGTTGTTGCATGTTCACAAGATGCTGGAGGGCTTCATGGACACCCTCATTCCCAAGGCAGAGGTGTACAGGACAGCACAGCTCCAGACATGACCCCAGTGCCACTGTGCCATTAATCCATGTCACACTTTCCTGCGCATATCCCAAGTCATAGGATCCCAGGTGTAGCCCAAGGGCCCTGCTGTCCTGGGCACACAGGGAATCTGGTCACCCATGGGTGCACTGCCCTTCACCTACTGCCTCTCCCAGATAGGAACATGCAGCAAACCAGGGCACCAGAGGATCTGGGCCAGAAAATCAGCAGCACTGATTTGTTTATTTACCCAGATCTGCAAAAGCAGGAAGAGAATCTGCAAACACCAGAGAAGCTGCAAAATCCTGCCCTTCCTCCCTGCTTCCCTGGGGGATAGATTAAATATAGGAGCAAAGGCTAGGCCCTTGGTTCAGGCCAGAGGTTTCCCTCTGAGCATTGTCACTGACTCCATTCAATCTCCTGCCTGTCCCCTCCCTGTCTCATGCTGCTACAGCATTGGTGTCCCCAAACATACTGTGGAGGATTTGTGTTTAAGTTGACTGGGTAAAGCAGAAAGGCAAATTCTACTTCCCATGTGTCCTGGCACTGAATCCTTACAAGGTCACATAGGCACATCTCTGGGGGAAGGTGGCCCCACATCCTTCAACAGTGGAGTTCTGCAGCATTCCAAGCTTTTGACAGTCAAGGCTCATGTAGCTGCACAGGGCTGATGGATGCAGCTGCTGCCAGCTGTGATCCTGCCTTTGCCCCATCCCTGGGCTTGCTAGGTCTTTCTGAGCCTTTTGAGGCTCACCTTGTGAGCTGCTGCTGCCAGCCCTGAGGCAGGCGCTCACTCTGTGGCCAATGCCTTTTACTCGTTCTGTCCACCCCTTAGCAACAGCATTTTGCATATAAACCTCAAAGGAGGAGGTATATCCCCATAACTCACAGAGCAACTCCTGTTATTTGAAGAACTGTAAGCATGTAATTTATTTCCCTCTCAAAGATTGTTGTTCTACAGAAAGGATGTGTATGTGACAGGACATCACGAGAACTCCAGAGAACAAATCTGTGCGAACAGTGGGTTCAGAAATATTAAATGATTTCTCAGAACATAAGATTATTATTGCTGCAATCTGTGTAGTGCAGGGAAACAAATGTTTAAAAGAATCCAAGAAATGCATTCAGCACCAATACTGCCTTCTATGTCTTGGCAAAAGCAGCAGAGAAAAGGAAACCTAATCCAAGGATCCCTTTGACAACGATCTGGATCTGTCAGATGCCTTCCCCGGTGGGACTGGGAGAGGCAGGGGCAGGAGTGACTATGGTGGGGTCTGTGGGACCCTCTGCCTGGTAGCAGCCACCGATGAGCCCTGAGTTCCACCACAACCCTCGCATCCCTCTGTTGGTTGGGAGGGGATGTGGCCAGACGCCAGGGAGTGAATACACTGCCCAGCAGGACCCCCTGTGAAGTGCTAATGCTACACCCGTGTTCCCTCTTCTGTATGTGCAAATACAGCCAGCCCGAGGGAACATCAAACACTCAAGCAAAGCAAGTGCTTTTGATGTTCTAAACTAATCCCTTTCAAACAGGGGCTGGAGACTGAAAAGCAGCACAGTGCTGTAGTGTTGGCAGACAAGCTCCCCTCCCACCCTCTAGGAGTGGTTGGGAGTCCCTTCCAGAGCAGGCTTTTCCCTGCACATCCCCACCCATTGGAAAATGGGGAGACACTGGCTCTTCACCACATTCATACCAAAGCCTGGGCTGAGTGGAATATTTGCTTCTTCCTTGGGAGGAACCTAGAGTACATAGTTCATGTACTTTGAAATGCTGTTTTAAAACAAAATAATCCTTCCAGAAAATTTGAGGCAGTGTATTTCATTCCTCTTGAGCTGTTCTCATGAAAGCTTAGGAGAAGCAGCACCATCCATGGTACAGACCTGGCTGGCATAGAGCCACCTCACTCGGATGCCCAAGTGCTAGACGGCCTTGGAGAAGACAGGGGACAGTGGACAAATGTGGTTCTACCATGGCCCTTCTGCCACGGGAGCCACCAGCAGCCACCAACAGTGTTCTTCATGAGAAAATTAAGGAGAGTGACAGCCTTGTCCTCATATCATAATGGCTTTTCCTAATGCCAGGGGTAAAAAATCCCCAACTATTTCATGGTGTAATTACAAGTAATAAAAAGCTCTGTGCTAACAGATATACAGCACCCCAGTACCTGCCTCTCTCAGCCTGGCCCCAGCCTCACTAATCACCATAACAATCCCACAGGATCTGGAGATAAGGCTCTCCCTGCCAGACCTTGCATCTGTTCCACTGCAGCCCCATCCAGCCTGGCCTTGGACACTTCCAGGGATGGGGCAGCCACAGCTGCTCTGGGCACGCTGTGCAAGGGCCTCAGCATCCTCCCAGGGAAGAATTCCTTCCTATGAGATTATTCTTATCTGGCAGCAATGCCTTGAGCTGGGGTGTTGCATTGCTTGGCTTGTAGACCGTCTGCTGGCTGTTGGTGTCCTGGGGCATCTCTGGAGCAATTTGAGAGATCCTGTTCTTGAGGAGTACTGGGAAATATATTCTCAGATACAAGGCAAGTCCTCAATGTGTCCTTGCTTCTCCCTGCCGAAAGGAACAGGCCCGCCTTGCACAGTGCAGGTGTGTGTGTGCCAGCTGGTCTCACTAAGGCAAGCACCCACCGCCCCTGGACCACCCCTGGTGTCACACACCACCCTGGGATGTCACACTGCATGCCCCAGGCTGTCCCCTGCAGTCCCACAGCTTCTTCCATTTGAGGTCCCTGTGTTTCAGAGTGCAGGTACTCATGGGTTCCCTAGGAGCTGGTGCTGCTGGTGCCAGTTTTTCCTTCCATTCCAGCCCTCTTCTGTACTTCTGCCTACACCCACCTCACTGCTGGCTGCTATTCATATCTGCATATCATGCATATTCATGTTAGATGTAGATAATTAAATATTCATGTACACAGTCATTGAACTTGCAATTAATCTGGAACTTGCTGTTCTTCTTCCATCTCCCCCACCCCACAAGGAGCCACAAGCAGCTCTGGCTGCCAGAGGATGCCAGGCTTCCCAGCTGCTGAGGGCTAAAGCCCAGAAGAGAGGAACCAGCACATCTCAGCCCTTTACTGACCCACTTTTCCCAGATCTATGCTGTTGTGCAGGAAGGAGCATGAGAAGAACCACAAGCCACCCTTCTTGCTTGCTCCAGGGAGCCCATAGTTCCTGCTGGGAGCACAGAAACAGGGCAGCAAAATTCCCAGTGCTGCAGGTGCAAGAACTTTGCCTCCCAGCAGGGCTGGTTGTTAGGTAAAGCTCTCACTTACCACCAGTCCCCATGGGGGTACCAGTTGGTGCAGGGTGAAGGCAAGGAAAAGCATGAAGGCTCTCACCAACAGAGAGGTCATTGCTGGGGATTTATGGATGCTGTAGTTCTTCCACAAGTCCCAGCCCAGACTCTCAGTATCCTAGCAGCTGGCTCCTGCTCCAGGATGCTGAGGGGATGCTGAGGGGATGGAGCCACTGGAGTTCTGTCATGGAGTCCCCTTCTCACTGTTGGAGCTTCCAGCTCACTTCCTGCTCAAAGCTGCTCCCACAGCATCTCACCATATTTCCCATGGCTCCTACAGACTCTCTATTGACCACGTGCTGATGGTGTGTCAGGAGCTTCTGCTTCAAACCACAGCCAGCCTGACAGCCCACTCTGAAAAAGAGCTTCAAACAACCAGAGACTGGCAGAATCAGAACAGAGATGGGATGGGGTGCTGAGGAAGGGGAGAAAGTGAGCACGGCGCTGCAGAGGTCCCCAAGACACTAGGTAGGCCTGTTCTGCCAGCACCCTGAGACCAGAAAGCCCAGCCTAGCTGGTTCTGCAGCCACATCCCCCCTGCATCCCACAGAGCATCCTCCCTGGTCATGCACAGCATCATCCCGAGCCACGCACAGCATCATGCTTGTACTTATGCCATAGGGCCCCACAGCCCTCACAGCCCTCACCAGCACACTAGAGTGTCATCACTTCCAGGGTACCAAACCTTCCTTTTCACCCCAGACGTATGTTAGAGCAACACAAATGACTCCTTGGTGACTGTGACCCTTTGAACAGACTCTTGAGCTGTTTTACTAGTAGTAGAGAAAGAAAAAAAAAAAAAAAGTGGGTCATGTTGCCCAACTTCTTTGGCCAGGACACAGTGATGTACTGGATGTGCTGGATCTCCCAGCCAGCTAAAAATTGTTAAAATCATCGTAAGTGCTTGTTAAAACTTTTTCTGTTAAATCCCTCAGTATGTTTTGGGGGCAAGAATTAAGCCCTTCAGGGCCATCACAGGTGACCTAGAGCATCCTGTTGATAAATGGTAGGTGCCTTGAAAACACTGGCAAAGCAATCCTGAGTGTCTACTCACCTAAAAAACCTTCCCAGTAGCATTCACATCTTTCCCCAGGCCTTTTGTACTGTCAGTGATATTCTCATCTACTACTCTTCACTATACAAATGGGATTTGAAAATTGTTTCCTTTTGAAAATCCCTTGTTTAAAGCAGGAGAAATCATCTGGCAGGGATTCAAATTGTCTATGGACTGAAGAGTGGGGGTAGTTTAGCTGAAAGGGAATAAGGTGTTGAAAGAGCTTTTTGGGGAGCCCAGGCAGAACTCAGAGATCCCCCCAGCTCCCTGCACTGGTGGTGACAGCTCTGCTGCCCCTGGCATTTCCAGCTCTCTCTCCAGTTCCCCACAACCACTGCCCACTCCTGAGCTGGCTCTCACTCCCAGCAGTGCCCATCTGCCTTGCAGCAGAAGCAATGAGAGCTGGTGGTTTTTCAAGGCAATAAAGATGTTTTCTTCCTGTCACTCACTTAAAATCACCCAGGGAGCAGGTTTTATATCTGCACATATGCAGGAGACCTTCCTGGTTCTGTGGGAAGAGCAACTCCAAACTCATCACAGCTGCTGGCAGTGCAGGGCAGTGCTCTCCTGCTGCACTCCATGTTTTAGCTCTAATTATCTCATCAGTGTTTGCTGCTGCTGGATAAAGACACTCACAGCAAAAACAGCATGTCTGGAATGGCAGAACTGGTTTGCAGAGTCCCGGGTCAGCCATGCTCTGCAGCCAGGCACACTCGTCCCTTTGCTCAGCAGCACATACTTGTCCCTGGCACTGGCCCTGGTGTGTCACAGTATAAACCACTTGTGTATGTGTAGATGTGGGTGTGGATGTGGGTGCAAACCCTTCCTGTGCTGGCTGCTGAATAGGACCCCAGTATGAGCCTCAAGGTGCTCAGTCACACCCAGGGCAGTGACAAGAGGGGGCTGCCCCTCACTTCCCTTCTGGAATGGGATAGGAGATGTACTACTCTAAAGAGGGCTTGAGTAGTTCCAGGCTTTACCTGCAAATTCTCTCAGGACTTGAGTGGCTCAGGGGAAGTCTGAGTGGGGTGCAAAAGGAAGTCTGAGTGGCCAATTAACAGCATTTTGGCAATGACAATTCCCCATCCTTCCTTCCCAGTGCTTGTGTCCTGAAGCCAGAAGAACATAACTGGGGCAGTGCTGGGATTTTGGGCTGTGAAGAAGAGATCCCAACCTGGTTTGCTGCAGGAAAAACAGGTAGTGGGGGACATAGCACATCCCCCAGTCTTCCCTGCAGGTCCTTCATGGAGCCCCAAGCCCTCTACAGAGCCGAGAGGAGTTTGGTCACTCCACAGCCTTCAAGCAGTGATGGACACAGGCACAGCAATGCATGAGGATGGACCACCAGCATCACAGTGGACCTCACAGTCCTGAGGCATTGACATCCCTACTTGGTACCCTCTGAAAACCCAGACAAGGGCCTTGGGGTCACATTTACTGCGGACAAGACAATCTGGGGTTGTGTTCCACAACAGCTGTGCTACAGCCCCAGGTGTAAGCAGCTTCTTCTGGCATCCTAGAGTCTCACTCCACCGTAATGATCCTTCCTGCTAGCATTGCTGAGTCCATTCTGCATGACTGCAAGCATGCTGCTGTGGGCTGCTTGGCTGAGCTGCCGAGTGGCTGCAAAGACATGAATGCAAATAAATCCACTCAGAAAGAGGAGGCTGAGGAGCAGGAACTTCAGGGCTGGGGTTTCTTTCTCATTGTAGTAACATGAATATCAGGCTCCAGCTTGCAGAACCCACTGCTCTGAGCTGCTCCTTCTCTCTTGCCTTGTGCAGATGCTGCTAATACAGGTCAGATGATCTTCCTGGGTGAACACCTTGAACTATTTACCACTGTTTCCTGGTGCCTTGTTCCTTTGTTCGTGCAGGCTCTGTCAATATTGACTCACAGATCATTGGATGTGAAGTAACTCCCTAGGAACCTTCTGTAAATACCAACGAGGCACAACAAGCAAATGGCATAGGAATCACAGATGAGGCTGTTCCTGAGAGATGGCAGGACCAGACACAACCTTAGGACCGGGGGATGGCAGGAGCTGGGGTCCCACCACAGGAGCCCACCAGGAAGAGCCCACCCTGGGCAACTGTACCTGGACAGTGCTGCAGCCATAGTGACATTACCAGTGTGATATTAACATCCTGATATGGTCCTCCAGCTCTCCCAAAGCTGGAAAGAAATTTGCGAGCAGTATTTGCAGGGATTAACTCTCATGCACAAATTCTAAGGCTCTTTGCAAAGAGCATGGATGCACCACCCCTGATGGGGACAGCATGAGTCCCAGTTTACTTGGGCAGGATAAGAGAGGGCTCATGGCCACAGTGAACAAAGACCTGGCAAGGATGGGGACTTGGGACACCTGCATACCTCTCCTGAAGCCTGTGCTATACAGAGAACCTCCTTCCCACCTTGAATTAGGCCATGCCCAGAGCCTGGTGATTCAGAGGGGATATGAGCATCAAGCTACCCTTTCCCAAACTGGTCTCAGCAGGAACCAGTGCAGTGCAGAGTGGGGTATCACATCAACTGAAGCTTTGTCTATAAGTCCTGAGCACAAGTCCCCTTGTGGCCCTCCTTGTCCATCCTCACCAGCTGGTGTGGGGGGAGCACACAGCCCCCCCACTGACCAAGCCTGCCAGACAGTGCAGTGCCCAAAGTGCTCTGATCTCTCTCACCAGACCAGGCTGGCCTTGGCAAGGTGCTCTCAGAGCCAAATCAAACTCAGTTTGTGGAATGGTAATGCTGCTCTTGTGGATGTTTAGACACTTCCAGGCTTACTGTGGCTTAGAAATGACTATTTATTATTAATTCTACTCCTTCTCTGTTGCCAGGGTAAATCACAGGATAATCACTGCTACTTGGTGATAAAGAGTCCAGGAGCCAATCTTTAGCTTTGCCAGAGAGTTATGCCTGTTTAAAAACAAAGATCCTGACAAAAGAGACAGATTTCCTGGCATGGAGTAACTGTTTAATTAGTGAGATGATTCATGTTTTCAATCACAGTTTATAGCAGGCCCTTTACAGTCAACCATAAAGCAGGAGACTGCAGGTCTGCCAGGCCCTCAAAAACAACCCATCTGTGTTCCTTGTGGGGCAAGCAGCTCTGCAGGGATGGGGTCACCATGCACCTGCAGACCTTCACCTGAGCCACCCATAACCCCTTTCCTGTGGGTCTGAAGCATGGAAAAGACAGACACTCCCCACCCCCCTTCCCTCCCATGCCTCATTCAGCCCTGGGCTGCTCCTGGTCACAGGACCTTTACTCTTCAGGTCCTGTGTGCTGGCTCTCAGCCTCACGACAGCCAGAAGCAAGGGGCTCTGCCAAGTGCCACTGCTGTCCCTTGGTGGCCATTTGGCTCACAGCTGTAGGGAACAGGTGGAGGCTGGCTGCCCCTCTATGTTTTTCCCAGTGAGATCATAATCAAGGACACCCTGCAACTGGAGGCCTGGGCAGAATGCTTTGAGCATCCCCAAGCTGAGCAAATGCTGCTGGAGGAGCTCCACCAAGCTCCCATGGCCATGGGAGTCATTGCAATGGTTCTGGGGGTCTTGTGGAAGCCGGCCATGAGAAAGCAAATCTTTGGCCCTAAGTGCACTCCAAAGTGGGGGAAAAGTTCCTGCAAGGTTGACAAATGCAGAGTGAGGCAATGCCATGCTGAGCCAGTCCCTGGAAACAGGGACACTGCTGTGGAGCAGAGCCTGTCCCTGGGATGTGGTGCTTGGATGTGGGTCCAGCCCTGTGGCACTAGCTGGGACAGAGGCTCAACTCAGCACTATTTTCCTCCTGCTCAGCTGGGCTGGAGTGAGAGCCAGCCTGACAAGGAGGTTAAGTGAGGTACCAGCCCTGCACAGGGTCACCAGCCCCACACAGGACCACCAGCCTCTGACTGGGCCACCAGCCACACTGACAGCTAGGACTGTCTAGACAGTCCCAGGAGCCAGAGGCTGCCTTGCTCTCTGCACCTCCACTAGCACAGCCCAGGGCTGTGAAATGAAACAGACATGGCCAGGGCCCATAAAATTAATTAGCTCTCACTTTAAATTAAGAATCTCAAATGAGTGTTTCATGGACATTTAATCAAAAGCCTGAAAGTTACTCTCTAAGGAACGGCTGGAGCAGAGCTACAGGATGGTGTGGGGGCACACTGCTAAGAGCTGGTTCCTTGTCCTGGCTGTGCTGAGGTGTCCAACTGGCAGCAGGAGCTGGTAACTCCCTCCTGGTATCACCAGCTCCTTCCTCCTGAGCCTATCCCTGAGAAGCATGTGCCCCCAGGGCTGGACACAGCTGGGGCACGCAGCTCTGCAGGAGGGACTCTGGAGTGGCACTCTGACACACAAGGGACTGCTCTAAGGCAGAGGCAATTGGGACCGTGGCCTCTGACACCCTGCTCAGCACCAGAAGGTGTGGGAGAGCCAAGAGGAGTCCTAGATCAGGAAGGTGTGCCCAGAGCGTGCACCACCATTGCCAGGGGCAAGAGAGACCAGGCTGCCTCTGCTCAATGTGTGATGTGTCAGGTCCATCATCATCACCTGAGGTCCTTTGTGTGGGATAGACCTGATGCTGAGCATGCCTTTGTTAGGTACCAGCAATTAATGGACAAAACCATCTGTGCTGAACAAACCTTGACCAAGGACAGCCCTAACCCAGCAAGAAGTCTGCTGTCACCTCAGGTCCATGTCCTTATGATCTTGCCGGTAAATGCCCCCCAGGTGAGTCTTAGCAGGACTTCACATGGACACAGGAGTGTGCCAGACAGCAGCAGCCAAAGCTCATGGTGCCAGCACACTGCTGGAACTTGAAGCCAATGGAAAGGAAGAAGTGGAGAAGGAAAAGCAGGTTATTCCCACCCCTGACGAGCCCTGAGGATGCTCAGCAGTATATCCAAGCAAGAGCCATTTCTGATGGGAGGGCTGAATTCCGCCCCTCTCCCTCACTCCTGTCCCTGAACCCTCAGAGAATTTAGAACAGGTTTATGTGAGCCCACAGGAACACAGTGCAGAAAAATCACCTTCTTTTCCCAGTCAGGTGACCTTCTCCCCAGGTACCCCCCACCGCAGGAACTCCCCCAAGCACTCAAAGGTGTGCTAAAGATCAGGGTGCCAACGGATTTCCTTTGTTGGGAAATTGCAAGGGCTTAAAACCCAGCAGCTCTGAAATATGGGAGCAGTGACATGGGGACAAGGCCCTTCCTGTGGGTAACAGCAGTGCTGAGTCCAGACACAGACCTGGGATAGCCGCAGCCCTAGTACCAGTCTTGGTCTGGGAACTCTATCTTCCTGTGGAGACAACAATCCACCTATAAGCCACCCCCATTCCATGCTGTTCCTGATGCCTACACTCTCAAGCAGCCTCCCAAGGACACTGCCAATAGACATACAGCCCAGCTCAGCTGAGGTTTGTCCTTTATTTGGTGTCAGGTTGGGATCTGATGTCCCTCATGTTTTAAATTGAGGCCTGGCAAGATATCAAACCAGGCTGCAGCAGACAAGCAGGGTTATTTTTACCCCAGGGAGGAAATAGGGAGAAGGCAGCATGTCCTTCCAGGGAGAGGAACAGGGACCAGGGCTGTCTTTCCCTGCTCACGCTGACCACCACCAGCTCACACATCTCCCAAAGTAGTGCTCATGGAAAGAAGCTCTTTGGGGTAAGGAAGGTCCTTTCCAGCTTCCCAAGGGGGGGACCTTGGGGGGTACTACCTTGGCCAGGCGCCCTTGTGCTACTCAGGCCAGCCTGGCAGCACAGCAGCAGGGAGGCTGTTATACAGTATTCCAAGTGGAAAGGCCTGAGCGTGAGGTTTAGCACCTGCTGCTGACACCAAAACCACCCCTCCTAAGGCCTCCCAGGTCCCCAACTTCTAAGGGACTCCCCTCTGCCCCCTGGGGTTTGGCTCCTCAGATGAAAGCCCACACCCATTGATGAGTTGGGGGCTGGGGAGAGAGGCTCCTTTGAAGTAATCCTGGGGAATCATCTATCAGGGCTCAACCAACCCAAGGCTTTCCTCTGTTACACAAACTGGATGCTTAAGATCCCACTTTTAACATTTCTCCCAGGAGACCACTGATACTGAAGCTGTGCTGTTTTTTTATATTCTGTTTTTTTGAAGAGGAGCTTGAATTTGAACAACGAGGCTTTGACAGGAAAGCATCCTGCCTTGCCTTCTCTCTTTGTGCTGAGACTATTCCTGCCTCTGAGAAGAACCAACCTGGCTGTTGGAAAGTAAGAGAGGCAACGCTCAGGAACACGAGCGTTGGGGTGCAGGTGCCTGAAGAAGGTGCTCCCTTCTTCAGGCACCCACCCACACCACAGGGGGATCTCAGCAGCTCTTACTCATAAAGGCCATACACATAAGACAGGCCCGAAGGGCACCCTTACATCCATGTCTCACATTATGTAGTGACTAATTTACCTTAATTACATTAAACTTACAACAAACTTTTACCTCATTCCTAAGGTATTTAGGCTGTTTATTCTTTTGCTCTGCCCCAACTTTCTGATGAGCAATTCCCAGTTGCTTGAATAGTAGCCCTAACAGCACAGCCTGTTGCTACCTGGTTTACTTCACCCTGGAATTTGTAATCCCCATACTGCTAACAATGTGCCAATCCCACCAATGCCCCAGTTACCTCAACAGTACTTTGGGGGCATTTTTGAATCCCACATTGCTGCAGCCAGGTGGGACTCCGCCAGCTCTCTCAGCCACTGCCTTCCTGCAGCCACTCATGTACCTGGTTCCCACACCAGCTATTAGAGGTGACATCTCCCTAATCCCCTCAGACTCACATTCCATCCATGAGCCCATTAATTCCTGTCTGAGGCTTAGGGACATCACCTGAGAAAGTGAACTACGGCACCTCCCTGAGTCCAAGGAGAACCAAAAATCCAAGTGGGAACAAGAAGCCCTTGGCAAAGATCCTGTGGCTCACAGAACTACTCCCTCACTGGTTTCCTTCCCATCATCTCCCTGGGATTGGCTTCCTGATTTCAAAAGCATGGGAACAAGTGATTCCGCTGCCAGGACTAACGGTGCTATGCTGGCCTGGATCCCTCTCGTCCTTGCTGTTCTCAGCTCCAGCTGCCCTGAGTGCTTTCCCAACACTTCTCAGTTGTGAGAGCACCTCATCACCCCAGAACTGTCTCCAGGACGTTTCAATGGATGCAAAGAGCTTTCATTCTCTCATCCAAAGAGCCCTCTGCAGCTGAACCACCAGCATCCTTCATTCGCTGGAAGTGTTTCCAGAGGAGCTCCATATTCCTCTGGGTTGCTGCAGCCAACAGCCTGGGACCTGATTTTCTCTTACTAAGTCCAGAAGTGCCACAGAAGTGTGAAACACCTGGATCAGGTTGGGGTGTTGTGCTCATGCCTGCGCAAAGGCACCCCTCTGTGCAAGGGCCATCTGTAGAATCAGAAGCCAATTGCTACAGAATCTGCTGGAAGACTTTAATTCCCCCTGGTGTTTGCACAAGCACCCATCACAGGGACGGCAGCCAGCGTTTTCATTACTTCTACAATAATTAGGATCAAAGGCTCAAGAGGCTTTGTGGGCCAAATAGCACCAGGGCAGTGCTGGGCTAATGGTTGGATTCAGTGACCTCAGATGCTTCTGCCAACAAAAATTATGATTCTATGATTCCATCCCTTAAACTGTGGTACCTTGTACCCCTTGCCTTTGGGCAGGTGGGTGCTGTGCCACTGCCCCTGGGGAAGTGTCCAGCACTGCTGGGCTGTGCACCAGGATCTGTTCCACACCTGTCTCACCTGGCCTCGGGGCTACCCCTTGCCTCTGCCCCTGCCTCAGTTCCGTGGTTGTGCCAGTTTATCGTTGCCCAAGAGTCATCCTTCACCTTCAGATACCACCAGGCTCCATACAGGACACCCTAGCACCAGGACACTCCCGGCTCCCAGTGGGCCTGCCCGCCCCTGAGGAGCAGATCCCCCTCTCGGGTCTCCACACGTTCCCCAAGGCCCCGCTCCCCACTCCCTGTGCCCGGCAGCCGCCAGCCCCGCTCCTTCTGCCGGTAGCGCTGGTGGCAGCGCCGGGGACTTGCTGCCATCCAGTGGCTGCTGCCGCGGGGTTGGAAACTCGGCTCCGGCTACCACAGCACGGGGAACCAACGCGTGTCTGTGTCACTGTGTGCCGCTGTTCACACACGCGTGTCAGTATCTGCACAAAGGCGTCTTTGTTTCTGCCGTGCGTGCGTCGGCTGTGCTGTGAGCGGGGACAGGGACCTTCCCTGCCCCTGCCATCCCTGCTGGCTATTATAGGACCCAGCTCATCTCACCACCTGCAGCTGGGGACAAGGGAGGTGTGGAGGCATGTACAGAACAGGATGACCTCTTCCAGAAGGATCTGGGTGGGGGACAGTGCAGGTCAATCATGTGGGTATCACTGGAGCACAGCTGGTTCCACAACAACTCTGCAGCTGGATACAGGGTTTGGGATACACCTTCCAGAAGAGAGCTCAGTGTGTGTGTCATGTTCTAGCTCCTGCTAGAACACCCACCCATCTTCCAAGGTGTGCATTATGGTGTCATAGCCAAGAGGATTGGTGGCCAGTTCCTGGTCCCAGGATGACTGCAGGCTTGTATTCTCTCCAAGGCAGGAGACTGCCCCAGCACTGATAGGATAGGCAGCCCCACTCATCCCATCCCCAAAAGCAGCACGGGGACATCATTAATTAGTACAGCTCCTTCTCTATGTAACCTCAAAGGACTGTCCACCCTTGATGCTGCTGGGAGCCCCTGACTTGCCCTGGCTCAGCCAGGGTCCATTCTGCCATGGCACTGCCCCATGCCAGCTAGCTCAGCATGTAAGGATTTGGGGATGACAGGTCTACCTTTCCCTGGACAGGCTGTGAGCAGGACTGTCCCAAACAGACCCCCGTCACCCAGACACATTCAGGCAGGCAGCTGGAGCCACAGGTATGTGTTTGATTCCTTCATCCAGAACAGGCTTACCTCATCTCCACAGCTTGGCAAGTCTCAATCTTAATCTTTGACCATGGAAAATGTGGCAAGGGCAAGATTTTGTCCACCCACTTGGGCATCAACTAGATGAGTGTTGAACACAATTAAATTGTTCAACATAAAACAACTTTATTCATATTAATAAAGCCCACATTTCTGTGGTCACTCAGATGAGTGTTTCAGGCAGGATTTACTGTGTGGCATCTCCTGGTACTGCCACAGCTGGGCAGCCCTTCACCAGTGTTAATTAAAGGCAGAATTGGAAATTATATCCATGGTTTTTCTGCTTCTGCTTTGTGATAAGTTATAATTTCTCCTGTAAATTAACACTTATAATGTCTCCTATAAATTAACATGTGTTGGGGAAGAAACAATCCTGAAACTGCAGGGGCTTTCCAGGGAAATGAATTGCTTTGCAGGGATGATTATGTTTTAATATCCCAAATTAGGTGGTTTTGAAAGCCCAGCTGCTGTGTCACACTTCCTCCAGCAACAACTTTTGACACTGTGTCTCTTCCACCTTCACAGGAGAGACTGAGGGATTGGGGCACTCATCAACCCCAGAAGAGGGGTGGGGGGGATTCTTCTGGGCTGAACCTTGAGCAAACACCAATTCCTGGCTGGTGCCAGAATTCTGGGACCACAGGGCAGACGGAGGCTGTAAGAGAAGCTCTGTATCTTCCAGGGTGGCCACAGGCGAGGGCTGAATCAGACACTGCTCCTTGAGATGCTGCCACAGATCTCCAGGGCAAGAAGGTCTCCAAGGCTGCCTACCTGCTGCATGCTCACCACGGGAATTTGAGGACAGGTATAGGAGGCTGGGCAGAAGAAATGGGCTGAGGGAAGTGTCTAAGCAAGATGGTATCCTCAAAATCCCTCCAGACAAGGCTCAGAGTCTGAAGGCCTGCTTGGTACCCAGCAAGGAGGAGCCAGGAGAGTCCAATGTGCTCTTGGGTCACTCCAAACCAACATACCTGCAGCCCACTCTGCTCCCATCATGTAACCATTCAGTCCCCAGAGATGAGCCTGGAGGGGGATATATCTGTTGCATCTCCAGCAGCACACCAGGCGGCCCCGCCAGAGGAGTGGGACATAAACACTGTGACGCAGTGCCGTCACGAGGGAGACGCAGTGATCACCACAGAGTTGAAGTGGGAAAAGAGGAAGTTTAATTTATTTTTAGCTTATATAGTTTTCTAGAGAAGAGACCACATTGGAAGATTGAGGTTCAACCTCTTCAATTCCACTGGTCTGAAAAAGTGTCCATCAATTGTCCTTTCTACAGAAAGGAATGTAAACAAGATTAAGGAATTCTGTAAACATTGCTTTGTTTACATGAAAATTCTGACTCCAAGAACTAGAAGGCTGGAAAGCAAGACGACACAGCATCAGGTCTGTGGTGGCACCAGTAATGGGTTTACCCACAGGGCCAGCAGGTGCCAGGCAATAGCATGTCAGCCTAAATTCACTGCTGCTGCTCTGAGCTGGCAGGGTGGGTGTATTGGCGCCTGAGGTAGCTCTCACACACCCTGCTCCCCCTTCCCCAAAAAGGCTGGAAAGAGGTACTCACAGCCAAAAGCACTTCTTATAGTTCAAAATGTTCTAAACCAGAGTTTATTGCTGTGGGGAGGCAGCTCACAAGTCTCAGGGGAAAGATGTAATGTCTCATTGAGTATTTGCACAGTCTTTCAAATGCCACCAAAAATAAGACATTCCTGGTACTTGCCATGACTGACAACACCAGGTGGAGCACATAGAAGCCCCACAGAAGTGAGGATGAGGAAGAGAACCACCCACACACACTCGTGTGCAGGCACAGAGGTGCCTGGGAGGCTGTGTCCCCTTGAGCCCACTGCAGGGAGGAGGGATGGCTCCCACCTCATGTATCCTCTGCAACAACTCAGCTGCCCCATCTGTGCCCGACCTGGGATGATCCTGATAGGGTCCAGGATCCTGTGTCCCACATCCTGCCATCCTACCCCCTCACTAAGCCTCCACCATGCCCTGTGTCCTCTGTTCCAGTGGTGCAAGAGCCAAGAGCTCTGGGACCCACTGGGATTCATTTCACCTGGGGACAAACAAGAACAGGGTTATTCCTAACACCAGCAGGGAGAGGGAGGGAGCAACCTCCCTGGACACCTGGGAACATGTTGAGAATCACAGGCTAGGAATGAAGGCAGGAAAGTGGGTAAGGGCAAAGCTCCAGGCACAGGAGACAGGGGCATTATCTGTGGTTGGCAGGGGAGGTGGCTCATCACCCACAGCCACTGTCAGAGCAGTGGGCACCCAGGAAGGGTTTTTCACTTTGGTATGAGTATGACATGTCTAATTGCACACATGGACTTTTTCCCCCAGGCATAGCAATTCTTCCCCACCAGAGGGAAGCATAAGTTTAAAATAAAATATAAAATAAAATAAAATAAAATAAAATAAAATAAAATAAAATAAAATAAAATAAAATAAAATAAA
>VZUI01058933.1:0-42082 GCA_013401135.1 Cettia cetti
CTCTGAACTCTGTGTAGAGGGTTTGTGAGCTCCCTGCACAGTTTGGTCAGACAGAACAATCCTTCCAGGCCTGAGAACCAGGGACACCTCACAGCCTCAGGCCTGGAAAGTCCAAACAAAAGTGAAACTGGGGGAACGTGACTTCATTACCTGAAGCTGTAATTGGGCAATTAACCCCTGATATGCAAATAGACCAAACTTATATCTGCCCAAAAACTCGTGAGCATTGTCCAGGCTCTTGCACTGCCCAGGGTGTATCTGTTGAGGGCCTTTAATAAATGCCTGCTTTATTCTCTGACTCTGGCTAGCCTCTGTTCTAGGTAGCCAGTCCAAGGCATCAGTACAGGCTGCTGGAGATGATGGGCTGGCAAATCCAACTGGGATTGCAGCTGTGGACAATCTGAGGAGTGCCTTGGCCTCCTCCTGAAAATCCATGTGGTTAAGAGGGAAACACAAGGTCCCTGTTGTGCCCAAGCCAGCCAGAATGTCCTGGGCTATGGGGACTAGCAGCCAGCTACCCTGGAGGGACACCAGGAGATGTTTCTCTCATTGGTTACACCTGGATGAGGAGTTCCTTGGTGCAACTCCTGATATTGGTGTGTCCCGGGGCTGGGCAGGGAGGGGCAGGGAGGGAAGCACCACCACACCAGGCAATATTGTGTATTAGGAAAAGGTTCTCCCTCCAGAGGGTGGCTGGGCACTGGGACAACCCCTCCAACAAAGTGGAAATGGCACCAAGTTTTAGAGAGTTCGAGAAACAATTTGGAAAACATTCTCAGGGATTTTGGGGGTGTCCAACACAGAATATTCAGATTTTCTGAAGCAACCTGGGCTCAGACTGGTTCAGATGCCATTGTTTCTTATGTAAGCAACCTCTGGGCTCTCTCAAGAAGGATCTGGGGCTCTTTCCTCTGTAGGCCATAAGAAATCACTGCAGGATGCCTTGGAGAGGGCTCCCTGCCAAGCCTCAAATGTGTGGGACCAGGGAGCATCGACAGGTTCAAAATTCCCTTGAAAGCTCCATCACCCCCTGGAAGCTGGAAATCCCCAGAGACTCTCCAGAGGAAACTCGTGCAGGAGAGTTTGTTTTCTTGCCCTGCGCAGCACCAGCCCATGAGATGTGCAGACACCAGGGTTTGTGCTGGTTTGGTACTGGCAGCTTTGGAGAAACCTGATGGAGAGGAAATCCTGAGGAACTCCAGGGGGGAATGTGATCTAGGATACCTGATCTAGGAGCCAAGGACAGCTGGGCCAGCAGCTCCTGTGCTGAAGTGATTCCCAAGCACATCCTTGCTCAGGCAAGGGGGACACAGGCAGACTGATCCCACCCTGCAGCTGACTGGGAAGAGGGATTGCAGCACTTTTCCCAGCAAGATTTCCTCCCTCTCCTTCTCTGCACCAAGCACTGAGTCCTGGTGAATCATTGAGCACTCCGTGGTGTTGAAATCACTCAGCACATTTTTGATGGGTTTTCCTGCAGCTGAAGGCTTTGTGGGACGTGTGGTACAACAGATAAGGCTGTGAGTAGGGATGGAGGGGAATTTGGGAATTCTTCTCCTTGTGCCTCTGCTCCTGCCTTAACTCGAGACAGTTGCACATGTGAGGGACCCCATGAGTCATGACAGCTTTGATGAGGGTTTGGGCTCTGGTCCTGCTTCACTCCTGGAATCAATCTGTGTGTGGGTGTGAGTCCCTGTGTCCCTGCTGCCCTTATCCAGGGAATGAGGTGATCCAGGTGGAAACTGGTGTTGAGAGGTCTGTCGCAGGATGGGGGGTTGATGGAAAGGCAGGGAATGATTTTTCTGTTGAAAGCAGGATTTGGGAGCAAAGGATTTGTGCAGTTCTCAAAGGGAGAGACTCTTCTCAGCTGTTGAAAAGTGGAATTTCTTGTATAAGCGAGTTGTCTAAACTTCTTGGAGGAGGTGGCGGAGAGACAAATGAATTTTCAGGGAAAGTTTTTGTCCTGCCTCTCTCCAGCTGGGCTAACAGCCTTCTGGAAGTGTCTATCCATCTGCTATCAAAGTGACTGTTCAACCTGGACACTTACCTTGTTAAATTCTAGAATTAGCTGGATCCTAAGAGAAAAGGAATTCCTCCAGTGAGGAGGGAGTTGTTTGAGTGCTGGAGATGTGCAAGACAATGTGGCACATTTTTGGATATTACCTGTGGAACCCACTGAGAGAAGACAGTCATCCAGTTGGTCAGAACACGGGATTCTGAGCAAATTTCCTTCCTCTTTCCTTTTCTGTCCTATTCCTATCAGAGTATGCAGCAAAACTCAGAGAAGCTGGTTGCCCTTCCTGAGAATGACTGGTGTGACTGAAATGAGAACAGAGAGAGCTTTAGGGCTTCACATTCCTCTTTCTCTCTGCTCCTCCCCGTCCCTCCAGCAGCAGGGAGTTGTTTGAAATCTGTGCTGAATCTCTTTCAACACCTTCACCCACCTCAGCATCTCCAGCAGGCACGTGCACACGCAGGCACTAAAGCTACCATGGTCTTTGTTGCTGTTGCTGTTGTTTTGATGCTGAACAAAAGTCCTGTCCCCAACCCCCCTCCTTGCTGGATCACCTTCAGGAATCAATGCTGCAGTTGTTGACTTAAGCCATGGTGCTAGCAGGAGACTTCTAATATATTTCAGATACAACAACAAAGAGCAGATGCCAGTTCACATGGAGGGAAGGGAGATGTTTTGATCTGGGTTTTTTGGAAATGAATTTTCATGCAGCCTTTATTTCAAATTTTATAGTTTTTTTCTTTTCCCTGGAATGCATATTAAACGCTGATAGCCTGTTATCCTTGACCTTTAGAGCCTGTGAATTTGAAAATCCAATTCCCTGTGAAAAGCAATGCATACAATATGGACTTTGAAGAAAATGCCAGTAAGTGAGTTATTTTCTTTATGGCCCTGCAAGAGTCTCCTACTGACAGAAAAAAGGCAGGAGCACAACTTGGGTGTAATAGAGGCAGCAAGGAGAGAGTTTCCATGCTTTGCAGGCCGTGGGTTTTGTTCACCCCATGGGTAGGAAGGAAGGTTAGGTTATTAGGAGAGATAATTCACATTCCTGTTTCTCAGCACTCCAATCCTTGTGCTTTTTAACTCCTCTAGTGCTGCCAGATGGGCTCAGAGCATCTTGGTAGAGCATGGCACCAGATGTGTCACTGTGTTCTGGTGGGATTGTCTTCAAACACTGATGGGTTATGCTGGGAATATCATAATCACCTTCTCTTTCTGCTGTGCTGGTAGAGTTCTGGTGACCTCCAGTCCTGTTGGTGACAACCCTTGGAAGCTCTTTCCTGGATGTGCCGGAAATACCCCAAGGGAATTCTCTTCCAGCTGTGCTGAGAACATCCCTGGGGAGTTTTCTTCCAGGTGATGTGGAGATAGATCAGGACACTACTTGCCCAACAACCCAGTAAACACAGTGCAGTGCTCAGTTTTTCCAAATATTTCCCTGCTCTTGTCCTCAACCTGTTACAAAGTTTTTTAAAAATGCTTTTGCTTGAGCAGAGCTGCCCTGGCACTTACACACTCTGCTTAGAACAGCAGAATTTCCCCACTCTCCAGCTTCTGGCCAGGCATGATGGTTACCTTATTCTTGCTTTTTAAAACTATCTCATGTTTCCCCTCCCGTGGAAAAAGGCTGGGAGGGATGTCCAAGGACTATGTTAAACCCTTAACTGTATTTACCAACGACAGCCATATAGCTGTGGGGTTGGTAAAATGGGAAATCCAGATGCTTCAAGAACAAAATAAGATATTTCACAAGTAAAAAGTTCATTCATCAGTGGCAGTCCCCATAGACCTGCTGTCTCCTCTGGGCATTAGAAGAACATCAAAACCAAGGAGCAGGACTTGGAGTTTATGGAAGAAATTCTTCCATGTGAGATTGGTGAGGTCCTGGCACAGGGTGCCCAGAGAAGCTGTGGATACCCCATCCCTGAAAGTGTTCAAGGCCAGGTTGCATGGAGCTTGGAGCAACCTGGGATAGTGGAAGTTGTCCCTGCCCATGGCAGGGGTGGGAGCTGGATGGGATTTTAGGTCCCTTCCAACCCAAACCATTCTTTGATTCCACGTGGTTCCAATCCTGAAGAATCCAGGCATGATCCCATTGCTTTTCAAGCTGTAGCATCTTAGCAGACACACAGGACTTCTACAGGAGGAATCAGAATTACCCCTGTGTGCAGGAACTGCAGCTCAGCACCAACACAAAACACAAATTATTTGGGATTAGGTTCTCTGACTTTTATAAGGGAGCCAAACGTCGCATGAAATCCGAAGGCTTGAAAGCCATGTGGACCAAAACTCCCCAAAGTCAGGAGCTTTCAGAATCATTTTGCTGGCAGCTAAGCCCTGTCTCAAACAAGACACAGCTCCTAAGCCCCTTTGTGCATCTGGACTTTTTCCCCACACCCAGGCTCAGGCAGGGAGCCTGTGGTGGAGCTGGAGAGGGAACCAGGTCTGTCAGACTCCAGGATGGGCCTGTGATGGGTGGACACCTTGCCTCTGGCTGTGCTGCCTGTGAGTGGCATGAAATGAATCTTCAAAGGGCTCTGTGGATGCCCTGCCCTCTCTCATCCCAGTGGGGGCAGCCCCTCAGGCTTTGCTCTCAGACAATGTCACCACGGGGTGGTTGGCACACACAGATCTCCTGTGCCACTCTCAGCTTTTCTGATTTTTTTTTTCCTTCCCCTTCTTATTTTCTCCCCACTCTTTTCCTTCTAATTTAGAGCTCTAGATTAAATTCAACTTAATTAGCGGGATTATACATCTTATAAATTTAATATTTAATATGCAAGCATAGGCTTTTATTAAAGGTGTCCTAGGAGGAATGGTAATGACTTATTGCACAATAAATAGTTGGGTGGAAATGAGTGTGATAAAGGGCTGGAACTTCTGGAGAAAGGGAGGGGGAAAGGGGATGGGAATGCTTGGGGAACATCTCTGGTGACTGCTCAGAGTGCTGCTGTCATCTCTCTGCTGCTCACACAGTGACCCTTCCAAAAGCAGAAGTTTTCCTTCAGCACAAGCAGGAGAAAAGATTTGAGAGGCCAGGGAGGGCAGAGGGGAGGGAAGGATGTGGGGAAGGTCAGGAATTAAAGATCCTTGCAAAGAGAAGGAACTCTAATATAGGGCCCTGTCCAAAGCCATGAGTAGGAGCTGTGAACTCACTGTCTCCAGAGCAGATGGAGGTGACAATTTGGGCCTGGTTGGGTTTTTTTTTTTTACCCATCCAAGTCTCCTTCTGCCCTCAGGAGCAAGAGCCAGGGCTCAGTTTTGACATGCTAAGGAGAGCCTGTGGGGCATTGGAACATCCCATTAGGCTGGTCCTGTTGTCCTTCACATCTGCTTTTTTCAGAGCTCATCCACTTACTGTGCCAAGAACAGGAGCTGGGTGATGGAGGGATGGATTCTGGTGCATCTCCTTCAACCCTGGTGCAGAACTGGGCCCCTTTGAACTGAGAACTCGGGTGGGATTCACCCCTTGGAGTGTCCCAAATGTGGGTTATTGAATTTCTGGCTGAGCCAGGTGTAATTAGCTCTGTGAGGGTTCAATACCTCTGAGGGTGTCCAGCACCTCACAGAAAATGGCTTAAAATATTTAGTGAGATGGCATGGTTGAGCGTGTCTTGAAAAAGCAAAAAGGTTTTAATAAAAGAAGAAAATAATTCAAAAACAAAAGAACAAAGCTGAGCACAGTGTAGGGACAGGTCCCACACACCTGCTACAACACCCCAAAAATGCTCTGAGAAGCCTCTGCTCTCCCTTAAGTACTGGATGATTTAGGTGGGTTTTTTTGGTAAACAGCCAAAAAACCCCTAAGAAAAATAGAAAATAACTACGTTTCTGAGAAACAGCTAAAGAGACTTATCAGTATTTTTGTCTTGGCATTGAGCCAATTACTGCCAGGAGAGCAAAGAAATTTCCAGTGTTCTTCCCTTAAAAGTCCTAAGGTGACACTGGAACCCTTTTCCTAAGAAAAGAAGGTAGATAATAGAGTAAAAGGTAGATATAAAAACATCTACCTGGTGCAGTGCATCAGTGAGTGGCTTGTGAGCTGTGTTCTCACTGCAGACAAGAGGGATCTAATTAACACCATCATCAGGTTGGGGCAGTGAGTCCCAGGGCCAGGAGTGGGTGTTTGTTTTAGGATGACACAACTTGCACTGTGAGTTCTGCACAGGAGGCTTCTCCAGGGACTCTGAGGGATCAAAGGCTTTGTTTGTGCTGGTAAATAAAATGGGCCAGGGATTTGCCCTCTTCAGCCTTGAGGGCAAACAGAGCACTCTGACTCACACTTGGCATTGTCTGTGAGAGCTCCAGCAGGTCCCTTCACCTGTGGCAGGATGTTTAACCACAAAATAAAGTGGACACTGTAGCTGGTGCTTGGTACCACACCCAGCCCCTTTTTGGTTCCCAGGGCAGAGAAGCCACTGCCCAAACACTGCTGAACACACTGAAGGCACTCAGGTGAATCTTTCCCCTCCTCAAATGTTCTTCACCACCAGGGTTGTCCAGCAGTGCCACAGCTGCTCAGGGCAGTGCTGGAGTCCCCATCCCTGGAGGCATTTAAAAGACATGGAAATGTGGCACTTGGGGACATGGTTTAGTGGTGGCCTTGGCAGTGCTGGGTTAGTGGTTGGACTTGATCTTGGAGAGCCTTTCCAACCTGAATGATTCCACGATTCTGTTCTGTCAGGGTGCCAAGGCAGAGCACAGAGAAGAAAAACCTGGGACAACAGGGTTGGGAAGGTGTTGTGGTCCATCAGTGAAACACCTTAAGGGGTGTCTGGTGTTGGGGTGGGGAAAGAAGGTGCCAGCATGCAACTGGAGGCTCAGGTGAGGGTGAGGGTGTGGTGAGACTGGGGAAAGGGTGGGAGTCTGGGATGGAGGAATAGGTTCTGGTGTATCTCCATGCACACCGGCAAAAAATCTGGGCCTGTCGTGGTCTGTGAGGGTAACTGGGATGGGAAACATCCTAGCTGGTGGATTTGTGACTGGGAGAACCTCTGGGGCCAAATCTGCCATGATTTTAAATGGCCAGCCAGGGAAGAAGGCAGCCCTTCCTGGAGGTGAATTCTAGCCAAGGCTTTGGGGAGTTGGAGCATCTCACTGGAGTGGTTGTGCCTCACTTTATATCTGTATTTTCAGGGACCAAAACCTTTCCCTCCCACCCACCCAGGATTTTCTCAGCCAGATTAAATCTTCTCCAGCTCTTCCCTCTATTTCTGTAGGGGAAACTGCTCTCTGGAGGATGTACCTGAATCCTGGTCTCCTTGTCTACACTCAGGATTCATCTCCATGTGTCCTAGTCTGGCTCTAAGGGATGAACAGGATGTAGATAAATCTGCCACCCATGTGACAGGCAAGCCAGGCTTCAGGCCTTGTGCAAATAAACACCTTTTTATTTCCACCTGGGGTGGGAAGGCTGCCCTTGACAAGAAGGGAGTTAAGGAGCCGTGTAAATACACAATTTTAGGCACTTTGGATTTATTCATCAGAGCTGGCAAGTAGCTGGAGCCATCTCTGGTTGCTCTGGTCAGCAAACAGGGCAGTTGTTATCTCCACAGATGTCCCCCCCTGGCCCCCCACGCCTGATATTTGTAATTACAAGCAGGGATTATGCAGGAAGGAGATGGAATTGAGTATGAAAGCCCAGCAGGCAGCAGGGGAGCTTAGACACCGGCTGGTTCCTCCTGATGGAGGCAGAGATAGCACCAGGCCCTGCGAGCAGGCTTGGGGTGCATATGTCAAACCTTTAGGGATCCTGATAGAGGGATTAAAGCCGGGAGGAGGGAAGGGGGGAAACATCTGATTAACATTTCTGATGCATGCCCAGGGCTAACATGGTGTGCTAATGAATCCTGGTGTAGCAGCAAAGCTTTCTTGGTGCCCTCTGCCCTGAACAGCCTCGCAGGAAAGCTGGACACGGACAGGATTTAATTCCTGCCTTTTTAAGTACAGCTTGGGACTCTTTGACAGGGAGCTTGTGGTGACACAGCCTACAACCTCTCCATGTCCTTGGGAAGTGGGATGGTGGAGTCAGCAAGGAATCCTCCCAGGGACCAACACAAGGCACCAGCTTCAGGAAAAGCTTTATCTCCTCCTTTCCCTGAAGGAGTGCAGTGGGGATGTCAATCCTCACTCCTACCCTGGGGATAAAACAAGCACCATTTCCTAAGGAAGCTGTAAGGTGCTCCTGCCAGTAGCCAAGAGTGTTTAATTACCTCAGGATTATAGGGCTGTAGGAAAAGGGGCATCCAGGCCTTTTCCATGGGATATCTGCCATGGTTGGGGAGGTCAAAGATCAGGATAACATGAGACCAGACACTGCTCAAGTCCAAGGCAGGAAGAGCCCTTTAGGCTGGACACCCAAAGCTCCCTTGTCTTTAGGCAGGAAGACATTCCCTCAGGATGAAGACACCTGGGGAATTTCAGTCTTGGCAGGGGATGAGGAGATCATCCCATCGTGGAAGCTGCAGCAGGCAGTGTCCCCTTTCTGGGCTCCAACACACCTGACTGGGACACACTGCCCTGCAGACAGCAGCAAATTCCCCTTTTCCTTTCTTCTCTCTCTTCTCCATACCAAGGACTGGGGATTCCTGCCTGAAGGGGAATGGAAACAGACAGAAAGTATGGGTGACAATTCTCTGCTACATGTTTTTATCAGAAGGAGAGGGAAAATTTATGGTGAAAGAAAAGCAGGAGGAGAGAGGAGGAAGACATTGTGTGGGTCCAACCTGTGTCTGCAGCTTCCTGCATTGTCTCTTTTCCTCAAAGCATCCAAACAAGACAACAGGAGCTGATGATTCAATAATGCAGAGCCAGGAGACAATGGGGGGAAGAACAACAACAAAGTGAAGAGGGTTTTAATAACCGTTTATTGAGGCTGTAATTAAATTTTGGTGTCTGTTTGGAAAACAAGAATCTCATTTTGTGCGTGCCCCTGCCTCCCCACCACATCTGCACCCGTGTTTTCTCCTGGGCAATTACTGAGCATGCTGTGAGCTGATTAGCAAACACAGGTGGGGCAGGCAAGGGAAAAGGGAGGAGGAGAGGAGAGGATGAGGAGCTTTTTCCAAGTCTGGCACCAGCCCTGTGCAGGTGGGAAGCAGGATCCTGGAATCAGGTGTGGAACCAGCTTGGGACTTGAGAGAGATGAGGGAAGGTGTGGAGAGGGCGGAAAGTGGGGCTGACCCCTGGGCTCAGTGGTTGCCAGCCAGGCAGATTTGGCTTGGAAAAGGGATTCAGTCCCTGTAGAAAGGCAAAAGGATGCTGAGAGTTGTGGCACCGAGGGTATTACAGTCCATACACTTTCCATATGGGCTAAATAATGTTTTTGTATGGCTAAAGAAAGTACTCACAGGTGTTGTAATGTATGCAATGAAACACAGCAGGGCACGTGCTCCGAGGCTGAGGGCACGTGGTACAGCTATTTATGTCCACAAAATCCTTCTCCTTTCTTCCATCACTTGGCCTGATGGGCTCAGGGGGTGTCCATGCCATCTCCTCAACCCTGCCAGGGCACTGCAGCCAGGGGCAGGGTGGCATTGGCCAGGGCTGTGCCAGGGGCAGTGCCAGCAGCTGTTTTCCTGGCCCTGCACTGCCTCAGAGGTGGAGGTTCTTGCAGAGGGATGAAGAGCACACCAGTAGCACAACCCCCTGTCCACATGGAGAGCCATGGCAACCCTGGGCTAACAGAGCTGGGGCCAGAAGATGGGAGGCAGAAACATGCAGCTCACTGTCCCTCCTAGAGAGAATTTCACTTGGAGCTGCTGTTTTCCAGCAGTTTTCTTTCCTCCCTGTGCTCTCCCAGCCCAGTGAAATCCAAGGAATGACCAAGGAAAAGTCTTCCCCAGCTGGACCAGGCTTTCTGTGGGACAAACCCAATCTGCTGCAGGACTCATTGCCTAATTTCTGCCTGCTCATTAGAAGGCAGAGCAGTAACACTGCTCTGGTCACTGCCTCAGAGCCCATCACCTCACTGCATTAGTTCTGCCTGCTAATTGCCAGGAGCTGGGTGGAGGAGCTGCTCCTGGTCCCTGCCAGAGTTTTCCCTGGGCAGAAGGGCTTCACTCGACCTTCATTTGTATTCTGGAAGCACCACTCACTTAGCAGTATCTCCTGCCATCAATAAACCAATGCAAACAGAGATAAGCCAGATAAAGAGAAAGTAGGTCACTTCTGCAGCACAATGACATCCAGCTCCCTTATTCCTTACACAGCCCAAAAGTTAACTCTCTCTCCCATCACGGAGTTCCTTTTCTTTTCTCTTCCTCCTTTTTGCTCAGAGTGGCCAGGGAGCTGGGGCAGGGTGATCAGGCAGGTGTGAAACCCTCCCCACCTCATCCATGCACCAGGCTGAGGGCATGTGGAGGGTGTTCAGCTGTGTGGTGGAGGAGCTGATGGAGGGTTTGGTGTCACTCACAGATTCCATAAGCTCTTTGTTGCTTTATTTTACCAATTAAAGCACTGGAAAGCTGTTTCCTGGTGGTGGCTGGGGGAGGCTGACTTTGGTCCTCTCAAGGGCTGCTCTCCTTGGTGGCAGCCCTGCCCATCATTTTTAAGGTCCTTTCCAACCCAAACCATTCCATGGCTGTGTGAAGGACACAGATTCTGTACATGCAGGTCCTGTATTCCCTGCTGAGTCTCTGGAAAGAACACCACAAACTCTCCCCTCGGTATCAGCTCATCTTTGAGCCTCAATGTTCATTTAGCTGCCCCTGGTAGTGAGATAAGATTTCACTCCTAGTTGTCAGTTTTATCGTTGACTTCTTCACTGAGAGCTCCAGGAGCTGGTTAGTGTCCCACAAAGTGTCACTCCTGTCACATGAGATGACGATGGCTTTCTCTTGCTGTCACCTGAGGCCACGTTTGAGCTGTTGGCACAAGGTGAAGCTCTGTGACCAAGGTGTCACCACCAGCCACCTCAGTTATCTCTATTTTCATTACCAGAAGGTACCAGTGCTCTTTATTGGCTGTTACATAGATTTCAGGAGCCGTAAATAAAAGCAGAAGAACCTCTGGAGATGCTTCTAAGACCTTCTAACCCTGCAAAGAAATGCAAGGATTATCTCAGGCTTGGATGTTCTCCAGGAAACAAGACAAGCAGGGATGATTCAGTGCTCCTCTTTGGAGAATTCTGTAAATGCTCTCTTCATTAGTATAAATGCTTATGGGAAATACATTTTCAAATGTCTCGTTTAAGAGTTTGTTCCACAAAAAGGGTTCCTAAAAGTGACCCTCATCCATCCAAGAAAACAAAAATGACACCGTAGTATTGGGTGTATCACCAGCCTGAACAGCAAATGTCTTCCCAGTGCTACCTCTGCAGCAGGAAAGAAACTCATTGCAAAATAAAAATATAAAATAAATCTCAGAAAGCAGCAGCCAAGTTTACAGGTATTAACCAGAACATTTATCTTGTTCTCTAAGCCTTGCTGAAGATTCCAGCTTCTCCCAAAAGCCTTTGTCGTGCCTCTCCCATGCAGTTCCACTCTGGTGCCTAAGGAAGGGCAGAATGCCTTGAGAGGAGATGTCTGGAGGGTCTTATCAAAGCTCCACACTCAGTTTGTGACCCTTTAAGCACCATCTGCCCTCATGGTACCCATTGGCTGTGTTTAAAGGCAGAGGAGGAGCAGGAATGCTCTGGTTCTTGTCTCAGAGGGGTGGTATGGAATTTTCTCCACCCTTTTCCAGGAGACATGATGACTGGCTCTTCCCACAGGAGAGAGCCTGCAGGGCAGGGTGGATCTCAGCATGGATGGACTCTCTATTCAGCCCTGTGACCCCTTAGAGGAGCCATCCTCACATCTCTGTCAGCTGTATTTCTTCTAGAACTGTCCATCTTCCCATAGAATTTGCTTCTTCCAACATCCTCCACCCAGGTGGGCTCCAGGGCCAGCAGAAATTTCATGGAATGTCTGTAGTCAAAGATGTGGGAGAGAGGATGCACCTGGCTTCACATCCCCTCCCCTCTGCTTCCTTCCCTTCAGGGGAGCCACCTGCATGGGAGTGACTCAGGTGACCTTTCTGAAGTCTCTCTTGAAGCACCAGGCTCATTTACCAGCAGAGGTTAAGGGCTGGGAGATGAGACATGAATCCTTGGAGTTTTGTGCCAAATTCTATCCATCCACTCTGCCTCTCACCCTTCATCCCAGGCTGCTGCTCCCACCGCGTTTGCCACTACCAAACTCCCCAGGAGGCAGTAAGGAACTGCTGCCACCTCCTGCCACATCCCAGATTTGGTGTTGGATCATCCCTGCATCCGCTTCACCTGCTCCTGTTCTCTCCACCCTGTTTGGAAATCAATCTCTGCCAGCAGCACAGGGTGTGGGCACGTGCCTGGTCTGGCAGTGAAACCTCCTCCAGAAGCTCTCCTGTCTTCCTCCTATGTTAATATGACCCCGATGGCCTCATTAGTTTTAATTTGTTTGGCCACCAGATTTAGATGAGCATTCCAGTGGTAACGTCAGACCTGGGGAGTGCAAACAGCAACTAATTAATGCAGTTAGGATTCCTGCCCAGGGTGGCTGAGGAGGAGGAGGGTGCTGGAAGGCAGATTTTTGTGTACCTGGATGCTGCTGGGCACAGCCACGGATTCATAGCTTCTGCAGAGGCTCAGAGCTGGCAAAAATCATCTGCAGCTGAGGGCAGGTGGTGCATAAAGGGTCCATCTATCTGCCATCAAAAAAATTGCATCTATCTGGCATTAAAAAATATATATTTTTTGTTCAGTATTCCAATAATCAGAAGAATTACAAATGACATTATTAAATTGTACAAGTGTCTGTTCAAGTCACTATCTAAGCCATAAACTGTTACAAGCAAAATTGAGTCTTAGAGAAAAGCCCATGTTAAGTGAAGTACCTTTAGACACAATATTTACTAACAATATTTACAATAACAATATTTACTAACAGTTCAAGGAAGACACACGAATCAGTCATAACATAGCAGAGCCCAACAACAAAAACATAAAAATCAAACATTCAAATAGTAAAAAGCTCTCCTCAAATTGTAGAATTAACAGTAGTAGTCAAAGCATTTCAATTCTTTCAAGAATCCCTCAATTTAATTACAGATTCAACTTATTTGGCCAATGTAGTCAAAAGAATAAAAGGGTCACTCTTAAAGGATGTCAGTAACAAAGATCTATATCATTATCTTGTATACATACAAAAAAGTTACAACACAGAAAAAAACCCCACTTTATTTCTCACATCAAGGCGCATTTCTCACTTCCAAAATTCTTAGTAGAAAGGAATGCAAAAAGCAGACAAATTGATAATGCCTATTGCCAAACACCTTGCCAAACATTTTTAAGCAAGCAAAATTAAGTCATGCACTTTTTCATCAAAATGCACAAGCACTTATGTGAGCATTCCATATTTCTAAAGATCAGGCAAAAGCAATCATAAGTGTTTGTCCTAATTATCTCTGGAGGGAGCTCAAAGAACCCTCCCAGAAATCACCAAGGTGGGGACAACACCTCAAATTGCAGGAAAAGTACGGAAATGTGGGGATCAGTCCAAGGGGTGATGTTGGAGAAACAGGACAGAGGGGAAATGACTCGCTGCCCAGCTTCCTGGGGTTCAGGAAATTCACTTTAATGGGCTCTGAGGGGAGCTGCCCACAGAGGCTGGGTCAGGCAGCATCCTGCATGTCAGCACAGCAGAGGGAATCTGCACCTTCATGTGAAAATGTGGGTGTGGATGAAGGAGCCTCAAGAGGACAGAATGCTGGCCAGTGCAGATTTTCAACTTTAAAAGATATTCCCAGTGGAAAAATAGCTTCAAATGCTCCCTCCTTTGCATACCTTTGCTCTGTCACAGTCCCCAGGGTGTCTTGCTTGAAGTTCTCTGATAAATGTAGAGAAAATAAAGCGGAGAGCAGAGGTACTAGAGGGCTTTTTTGGCCAAAGAAAAGTCTCTCAGAAAGAGTTGGTCTGTCCTGGATTGTGTTCTTGTGATAAAGTAAATATCCTCCCCTCCTTCCTACCCTCTGCAGGTCCTGAGGACTGGATTAAATCACTGCAGCCCTTGGATGGACAGAGTGGTCCCTCCTGCTCAGTACAGAACATTCTGGTTCAGACCTTGCCTGTGGCCAAAATATTTACTGACTCTCTTCCAGTCTGGACCCTGTTCCTCCTTTTCTTCCATATTTCCCCTGCACTTTCACATTCATTCTTCCTGCCTGAAAGAAGAGATGAAAAAATAAGGCACTGTCATATCAGCAAGTTGGCTGATTTAGCTTGGAATTTATTGCTCCTGAGAGACTCATGCAGTCCCCACCACTGCTTTGCTTTCATTTAGGGCTGCACTGAAACTTCAGCCAAGTTCTGAGACAGAGGGACTTGAGCCCTTCTTCATCTCCTGCTGTGTAAATAAAATTTTTTTATCCTAATGGATTAGTGGCTGCTCTAAGAACAGAGATGCTTGAATAGAAAAATGTATGGGAGACTTCTTGCCTTGTATTATCTGTTCCCAAAACACTGAGATTGCTGCGAGCCTTAACTGTATCACAAAACATCATCTCACCCTTGGCCCCACTCCTGTGCTCCTCCTCACTGATTTCATCTGGTGTTAAACACTGCTTTGCCTTTGCAAGCTGAGAACAAACCCTCTGTGAGGCACTTCAGGGAAATTCCTTTCCTCTCCACGAAGCAACAGCCTCGAGTACCAGGAGAGAGGCCGTTCACTTCTCCTTTTGTAGTTTCCTGCAGTCTCTTTGTTGTGGCTGGTTCCAAGAGCAATTAAATGTGCACATTTTAAAGGTTTTGCTCCACTGACAGGATGGGGATCTCATCTTGGAGACAGGCTGGAAGTTTTTGACTCTCAAACCCACCCAGTAAAGACTCAGCTGGGCTCAGATTCTCCCTGTGGTTTTAAGCTGGGGGTGCTTCAGCCTGGAGAAGGGAAGGCTCCAGGGAGACCTCAGAGCTGCTTCCAGTGCCTAAAGAGTCTCGAGGAAATCTGTAGAGGAACTTGGGACAAGGGATGGAGGGACAGGACAAGGGCAAATGGCTACAACTGACAGAGGGCAGGGTTAGATGAGATATTCAGAATTTTTTGACTATGAAGGTGCTGAGGCCCTGGCACAGGGTGCCCAGAGAAGCTGTGGCTGCCCCATCCCTGGAAGTGTCCAAGGCCAGGTTGGACAGGGTTTTGGAGCAACCTGGGATAGTGGAAGGTGTCCATGCCCACAGCAGGGGGTGGAACTGGATGAGATTTAAGGCCCCTTTAAATCCAACCCCATTCCATGATTCTGTGATAGTCATTAATCAGTGGCATAATGAAACCTGGAAGTGCCCTCAGAGCCAAATCCCATGATCCTGCTTCCAGCACAGATCCTGCTGTAGTTAAATTAACTTGTATCAAACCAGGGATGCTAACAGCAAGCCATACATCAAGATTATGTCTTCTCTATTAATTAAATGGAGGTCAAAGCCCTTCTGCAAGCTCAGGCTCAGCACTGTTAAGGACTCACTTTGACACATATGGTGCCTGAGTTCTGGAAACACAGCAAGAAATGAGAGCACACGAGCTTTTGTGAGGGTCCCAGCCCTTTGTTTTGAACCCTGGATGAATTTATTGGGTGTGGGCACAGTGGGAAGGTCTCTGTCCTGTTCATGGGCACGTGTTGGCTGCAGATCTTCATCTGCCCCTTTCACACCTGAAGCTCCTTCCAAAGTTCATCTGTGTAGGTGTTCATGGCCTATGATACTGCATGGATGGGACACTGAATTCTCTAAGGAGATGCTCCCTAGCTCTGGCACTCTGGATTTGCTCCTTTTTCCTAGTTTGAGCCCTGACTTTGACAAGTCTAAGAGCCTTCACTGTCAGGAAAAGCAGACAGAGCAGAAGTAAGTGCTCAGCATTTCACCGTTTGAACACATCCTTAAGTCACTTATGCTCTCTGATATCTCTTCTGCACTGTTTGAGCAAGATCTTCACCATCTGGGCAGTACAAAAATACCCCCAAATCCACCCACATCCAGATCCTGAGCATGGCTGCCTAGTCTGGTGCCTTTACACAACTTCTCCCACCTTCTCTGAAGGGCAGAATTCTCTTTTCAGGAGACAACAGCAGCCCTTGCTCTCATCAGGTCACACTGCTCATCATTAGCTGTCATCACACAGCATGGGCCAAAGTACAGCTCAGCTAAAGCAGGACTGACAAAATTGCTGGAGGGTTCATTAGAGCCGATGATCCTGAGGAGATGAGCACCTAAAAAGACACTGAGGTTGAATTCATGAGCTGGTTGTCTGGACTCCTGCTTTAGCTGGAGCAAAACAGGTGCTTCCAGGGCGTGATTAATCTCATTCTGAAGCAGTCATCTCAAATAGGTCAGATGACTCATGTCCTGGCAGGGTTTTTTTCTCTCTGCAGACTCTGAAGGTGTCTGAAGGTGACCAGTGTGGCTGCAGACGACCAACGTGGTGCACATCAAACACCAGGTGAGATGAATCCCACCCCGAGGGACAAATCAAAGCAGTGGACTTTGCAGGCTGCAAGAAAGAGGTTGGAATTGTCTGTCTGGCCAGATAAAGCCACTGGAAAGAGGTGTTGAGGGAGGTGAATTTAAAGAGGAGTGGTCAAAGAACAAAAGCTTCTTGTGTACCTGTTGTCTGGCAATTATTTCCCCAGGAGCTGCATTTTCAGCAAAGAAGGCAGGGAAGCTGAGGAAGAGGGTGAAGAAGAGCCAGGAACGCTGAAGGCAGGGCAGAGAATCCAGAGGTTGGGCACTTCCAATCTCCACCATGGCCATCAACAGCATCCAAGGACATGGACAGAACTGCAGGTGGCTCTTTGAGAAGACACAAACAGGTTAAGGATAATAGCCTTGCAAAGTGAAGGGTAAGAAGGGTGAAACTACTCAGAATTTATAAACTGAGCCTCTTTCTCCATGCTGAGTGCTTCTGTCACCCCTCAGCACCAGCCTGTGTGTGATGTGGGGCTATACCAGGATGGAGGAGAGGAGGGACAATGACCTGCCACTCTTGTCCTGTTCAAGGAGTAGACTCCCACCACTCCTACAAGGGATGCAAACTCGGGTTTTGAGGTCTGGGACAGCAGAAAGTGCTGCCCAAAAGCACAGTTTGTGTCTGCAAATGCATTTGGCAGCTTGGACGCATCTCCCTTTCATTGGCTTGCTCAAGGAAGGACCTTACAACATCCACACACTCGCTGTGCTCTGGAAAGTCTTGCCCATAAAAGAAGCTTTCCTGTCTGCTGCAGAACTGACCTGTGTGCAGCCAGACCAGTTCACAGCTCAGCTCCAGGTCTCCTGATGAGCTCCAGCTCTGGCATCCACCGTGGCTCAGCTGTGCTTGGCACACACAAGAGAGGTGAGACGTCCTGGGACAGGTTTGTTCCAACTGTGCACCCCGGCTGCTGCCAGGAAATCATCTCCAGCAGCTTATCCAACCATATGGGAACCTTCTGGGGTGTCCCTGTGGGACATCCTTGGACTCCTGGCTTTGCAGGATTGCAATTCTCTCCCTCCTGTGGCTGGCAATGAAAACTGGCAAGGAGAGGGCTGAAGGGTGACCCTTGTGTGTGTTTGAGGCTGGAGATCTTGTGGGATTAAAGCCCAAAAGGTGCACACTTAAAATGTGTGAGATTTCATATACTTAAACCCCTCACATATAATCAAAATTATTATAAATATATGAATATATACAATGTGTACATATACAATATATATTATATAATGTATATTATATAATAAATTTAATTTTTAAAAAATACTAATTTCTTCCAGCTCCCATTAGATTTTAGCATCTGATTCCCTCACTCTGGGGGAGACCTTCCTTGTTTACCTGTGGAGTTATTGAGTGGTGTGGCACCAGTCCAGGAATCCTCCTGTTTCTCTCAGTGATTGGCAAAGGAACAAGTAAAAATATCCTCTCTGTCTAACACCTGAGCATCCTCCCCTACAAAGCCCAGCCCTGCTGTTGTCTGGGCACACATCCCTTTTGGAAGAGAGCTTTTAGCTCCTCAGGAGCCTCTTTCTCCCAGGAGGAGGCCCATCCCTCTGAGCAGAATTGTTGGTTAGTTAAAGCCTCCTGTTTGATAAGTTTAGATTCACTGTGCTTGGGCTGTAATTGCAATTCATACCGAGCAATCTCCGTGTCAGCTGTCACAGAAACAAAACCCTTAATGGATGGACAGGGGTGGGCTGTCACCAGAGATCCAGGGATGGACATTTCCTCAAAGGGAGATGTCATTCCTTGCTTGACAAGGCCTAAATAGTCCCAGGGACTGCTGGTGCTGGTGTGTGAGCACACCCAGGACTGCCCTCAGGCCTTTGCTCTTCCATGATGCCTGATCCAAGTTACAATTTTGCCTGACAAGCTCATCACAAATCCTGCTCTGCTCTTTTTCCTGTAGCATTTCCTCCCCTTCCCAAACCTGTCTTGCTTCTGCTTCTTCTGACAGGTTCACTCCATGCCTGCAGATGAGGGTGAACACCCGTTTTAGGAGCTCCATGTGTGTGCCAAGAAGCAGATTCCTTCTGGTCCCAGGCTGGCATGACCAGCCTGTGGTGTGAAGACAATGTTCTTGTCCTTGTCATGCACACAAGTTGAAGGCCAGACAAGCCAGGATTTTGAGGATGGAGCAACTGCTTGAATTGCAGCACTGCCTGGAGCCTTCTGAGAGGAAATAGAGGACACAGAGTCTCCAATGGTCTGACTGAGGTGGTGAGTGTTGCTTGCATGGCAAAGCAGCATCGTGGAGCTGAGCTTCCCTGTCCCTGCTGTGAGGGATGCTGGGAACAGCTCTTCATCTGAGGGAGGCTGGATAGGATGGAAAAAGAAGAAACTGAGGACTTGGGAGTCAACAGTGAAGCAAACATTGGGAGAACTCATTGGTACTGCAAAGTTGATTGCTTTGCCCTAATGCTTCAATTAATGAGGTCATTGTGTTGTTTTGTTTGGAAAAGAGGCTTGGGGAGGTTTGCAGCATCCCCAGCCTGCATTGCAAGTGTTACTGAGTTTTATACTCGTCCCTTCCTCCTTACCTTGTGCAGGAGACAGTTTCTCAGACAAGAATTTGTTCCAATTTGTAGGGGAGGCTCAGGCTTATCACTACTTTTAGTCTGAAAGACTTAATTCAGACCTAAATCATGACTCAGGGGAGCTGACGATTTAGAGTTGTTACCTCAGGTGACATGTCCCCATTTGAGATCAGAAGCATGGTATCCACTGAAAAGCCACCATCCACAGAGTGACCAACCCTCAGAGGATGCTGAAGGCTGGGAATATCTGTGGGTGTCTTGATTGAGGGCTGTCACCCACATTTTAGAGCCCAGCAGATGCAGCTGGGAAGTTGGGATGGAGTAAGAAAAGCGACTTTAGTGAAGTTTCAGAGCGGAGTCAGGAATAGAAGCGATGTCCCCTGGCCCTTTTTGGGATGAATCATCCTTGTAAATCCGCTTGCCTTGGCTGATCTGGTAAATATAGGGTGTGAGAAAGGGTGATTAAGTGACTTATCTGAAGTCACATGTGGCATTTATGGGATTTGGACACAATCCTAAACTGGCTCCGGTGCTTTAACTCCTGTGCTTTCCCTGCTGTAGCTGTGACCCTGAAAGCATGCAAACACCATCATGTATTAGAGCAGCAAAGAATAAATTCACAGCCAGCCCAGAAAATCAGCTCCCTAAGGAAATACAAGATTAATCCCATACGGGAGAAGATGCAATCTAAATCAGCCTGTTAATTAATTATTATTATTATTATCTTAACCAACCCAAGTATGGAGTCAGGGACACAAGTAAGGTTACAGATTTTGACAGATGCAGACTGATTTCTTAGAGCATCCACACCAGGCAGAGCAGCTAATCCCTTCCACAGAGGTGCAAATTGTTAATCTGATTTGCATGCTTGGCTGGCTGCTTTTGTCCCACCAGCAGGCAACAAACAGGAGGAGCTGGAATCATTCAGCAGGAGTTTGATAGTTGGACTTGATGATCCTGGAAGTCTTTTCCAAGCTGAATGATTCAATGAATCTGTGATTAGGAGATTGGGAAGTCACTGGAGTTTGATGAATAAATGAGAAGTTGTGACTTGGCTGCCACCTGAAATTAATTTTTGATTGACTTTGGAAGGTGTCTCTCTGGGGCTGGTTTCTGTCTTCTGAAACAAGGCAAACCAAAAAGGGGGGAAGGAGGTAGGTGGGGCTGGGGAGAGAAGGAATGAAATTAAAACAAGAACAGCTCTTAATTAAGGCCTAGGAGCACATCTGAAGATCCTGACAGGTGGTAGCTGGCTTTAGTACCTTGCAAGTGAACTCATTAAACACCAGCCTCTCTCTGCATTTTTAATATCCGTGGAGAAGGTGGTTGAGTCTCTTCTCAATGGAAAACAAATCTGTTTAGGATTGCATTATATTTAAAGCAGTGCTAAAATTGAGATGGAAGCCCCAATCCTGTTGAGCCAAAAGGCACAATTCAATCTGATAAACAATGACTTGTAGTAAGCTAAACTTTTTTTTCTCTCCTAGTGTCTTTCTTATTGCTGATGAAAGCAGGTGTCCTATTTTATCTTTTAGTCTTAGGAAAGTGTTTTTCTGGTCAGCTTGTACACTGCATCAACCAAATCTCCACCCTAAGGGCTCAAAGAGGCAGCTCACACTGGGAGAGCTCCAGAGAGGCACTAAATGTGGGAGTTTCTATCTGTGACCCCAGCCCTAGCCCTTGATATCAAAACTGTAGATGTTTGCAAATGAGTTTTTCCTATCAGGCACCTTTAATAACCAGTCAAATGTGACTTTCTGCCTTTTGGGGTAAAATCCTATTGGTTTTGTTGTGTAATTTCAGGGTAAACTCCCCTGACCAAGCGGCCAGTGGAGGACTTGCACCCAGTTGGGATTGGATGCAAGAAGTGACATAACAAAGCCTGGGTGACTCAAGGTGGGCAGATCCTTTGGAGGTCAAAGCTCCATGAAGTAGAGACGCCTTGAAATGTGTTTTTCCAGCTGGGAAGAACTTTGCAGACACCATGAAGTGATCATCCAGCCCCTGGGATTTCCACCTGCCCCATCCTCACACAGCCCCAGCTGTGGCAGCACAGAAGGGTGCAAACACCTCCATTGGTTTGCCCAGTGCTGGAGATCAATTGCAAAGCTGAGAATTGAACCAAGTTAAGTTCCCAAGCCATGGACTTTCCCTCCTTCCCCAGGTAGATCCAGAGGTGATGCCTTGGTGTGATACAGCAATTAATCCTGCTTGATGCCTGGCTACCACAGCAAGTTTGATGGCTGCAGTTGGTGACACTCAGTTACCCAGAAGTGCTATCAGCTCTGTAACACAATTTGCAAGAAGTCACCATTAATTAATGCTAAGTTATGAAGCACTTCTAGGGAAAGTGACACACCAAATCGACATCAGTGCAAGAGGAGTTCATTATGGCTAATGTTACAACAATAAAAGACAGAGGAATTAATGATGAATTTCAATGTTAAGTATCACTTTTCCCATGCTTTAATGCCTTGTCTCAGGAGGGAGGGGGCACTTGGAGAGGAGCTGGGAAAGGACAGCATAATTTAGCTTGGAAAAAAAAAATATCTCAAACCATTCTCCAGCTTGTCTGTGTACAGTGTTTGAGCTGTGCTCTGCACAGTCACTCTCACACACCCTACTGATCCTCAGCCCTGCAAACACACCCCAAAGTGCTCCTCACACTCTGTCAATCCCAGAAATCCCTCACAGCTCTCCACATAGAGCAGGTTTGACATTAACAGACCTATCTACAACTTCCAGCCTCGTTTTGACGGCTTGAGTACTCATTATTTACTCAAATGCTGCTGTGACCATCCCACCCCTCTGCAGACAGGCCCATCTTTCTCCTTGGCTCTCCTCTCTTCCCTCTTGCCTTTCCCCTCCAAAATCTCTGCCAGATCTTTTTTTTTGCCAAATTCTAGTTTGTTTTTTTTGTGAATCTGCCTGAATGAATGGAAAGCTGAGGAAGAATGTGGTGATTTTAGAGGTTTTATTAGGTTTTTTTCCAACTCTGTTCTCAGTTGGATTCCCAGGGCAGTGTGAACTCTCAGAAAAAAACTCTCAGACGTTGTACTGAAGAAATGAAAAGTTTTCATCTCCACAGTGGTTTAAAATATAAAGGAAACCACCAGAAGAGCTGAGCATTGACTAACAAACCACTGCAAGGTGTATCCCCATAAATAACTGCACTGAAAACCTCTGAATGTTTATTATGGCATCAACAACTCCAAAGAATTTAGTCCCAGGGATTAAAACACCTCAGAAGGATAAAGTCATGTGTTTTATTTTAAAGGAGATGTTGGGTGTCTTCCATTTGAAATTCTGGCTGAAACAAGCTAACTTTTATCACTGCTACCCCAAAATTTCAAACCTGCATGAGACTACGGAGCAGAAACTTGTCCTGCAATGGGCTGTGAAGCCAAAGCATGGCAGCCCCCTCAGTTAATCAAAACACAAAGTGCTGCTGAGGTTCTGATCTCAGGCAAAGCATCACATGCTCCCCTCATCACAGAGCCCTGCCAGATCAAACCCAGGAGTTCAATAGAAAACCCACTCCAGCCCTGCAGAGCTGCACTTCTGAGACAAAACAGCATTAATGCTGAAGTGTTTGATGGTGGCAGCCCCACTGAGCAACAAATACACTCCTGTCCTGGGAACAGGCCCTAAAGATAATAAGAATAAAAAAATCCATTATGCCAGAAGCTAGGAAGATCGGATCAGAAACAAGGAGCTGGTTTGCAATGGATCAGGGCTCAGATGCCTCACTTCTGCAGGCTGGATCCCAACAGCAGAAAATGTGACCTCCTCCTTCTTCTTTGCCCCAAGGACACACAGCCAGAAGCTTGGAGGTGAACGATTACAGTGGCCCTCAGGAGGAGAGCCTGGAAGTGAAAAGTATCTTCATCTGCATTGTTCCAAATCTGGTGAGATATGAAGAAGCTTCCTTTCCCACATTATCTGAAAGAGAATGGAGGTGTTTGTCAAACTGGATTAGGGTTGGAATCTCAATGACATACCAGGAAAGTGATTCACCCAGGTGAATTTGGGGAAAGTATTTTCCTTTGGCACTGTTTTTCTTCTTTTTCCTTGGTTCTTGATACCCACAAATGTTTTGGCTGTTTTGTTTGGTTTTATTTTAAGAGGACAAGGACATATAAAAATAAATAAATTAAATTAATTAATTAATACATTTAATAAATTAATCTCTTCTCTCTTTCAATGCCATGTGGCCCTGTACACCTGTTCCCACGTGTGTCCCTTGGAAGGGTGCTCTGAATCTCTGTTGTCCCTCCCAAGGTGTCTTTCTACCCCAGCAACTTCCTTCTCACCTTGCCCTGCCACCAATTGACACTTCAGCTGGTGAAATACCTGAATATTTTGGGGTTTGCTCACTTTGAGACCTCTTCACTCCATTTTCCTGCCAACTGGACACCCTTCACCACTTTGGGTGCACTTCTGCCCAGTGTGCTGCTGTCCCCTGGCCATCCCTGCATCCCCCCTGCCCACACGTGCAGGCTGCTACAGTGGCAATGAGATGGAGATTACAGCCACTAATTGCACACAAACAAGTGATTAGGGGGACAATTGCAAAGCACACCCCACCCTTGCACTAATTCTTCATTCCCCGCATGGAGTAACGCCCTTTTGTTTCCCTGGATAAGTCCCTAATGATGTTAGGGGGCATCCAAAGAACACGGTGGCACCAGGGTGAGCTCATTAATGAGATTAGCCGAGTTTTAATTTAGATGAAAAGAAGGCGAGGCAGGGAACAAGGCCTGATATTATTTTGCACTACAAAAGGTGAGTTTGGGGAGCGGGGAGGCGTGGAGGCAGCTGGATGAGGGCTGGGCTGGAAACCTTCTGGAGGGAAGGGCAGCAGATGTCCTGGTGAGTAGTTCTGTATTCCTGTCCCAGACTTGCTGACCAGCATATACCTTTAGGTTGAGGTGAGATAGTGACATTTCTACTTTGGTTTTTTTTTCTGGTAGAGCTATGATTTGACTTGGCTTCCCCAAGAAGTTGCTGAGTGTGGGTGTGAAGCTGGTCTGGGTGCCCTGTGTGAGGCTCCTGGTTTTGTGCTGAGGAAATTACTGGGGGACATTTGTCTTCATGGCTGGGCAGCGACCATTCTGTGCCTGCAGCCTTTTTTTCTTTTTTTTTTTTTTCTTTTTTTTTTTTTTTTAATTTTTTTTTTCCTACCAAGGCTCTAGTGGTAATCCTGATGCCTGTGGCTCATTTGACAGAGGTGGATAAGGAGCTGTTGCCTCGCCATGAGTTTAAAATGAGCCAAAAACCTCTCCCTGCCAACCTCCCTAAGGCACCCAAATTTCTTCTAAGCCAGCACTGAGGAACATCTCCAGAGAGAGTCCACATGCCACATCAGCAGGATCTGTTGTATTTTCTGCTGTGAGGGAGGGTCCCTGAAGTGCTTGTGGCCTGGGAAGTTGCCTTTACCTGCAGCTTGCCCACTCCAGGACCTCCATGCCAGGATATCTGAGGATGCACTGGCCAGCCAGACATGGGGTCCTGGAGCTGTGACTCCTCAGGACTCTTCTTTTAAGAAGCATTCCATTAATTAGGAAGGCACAACCATCTGCTTTCCTATCCCTGCTGAAACACTACTGAACTTCCCAAAACAAGCACTCATGACTCCTTTCCCCTCTTCCTGTGCTTCCTCATTAGCTGTGGGCATCTCTACCCTCACCACAGATCTTGGATGGGTTTGTTAGTCCACATTATCCCTTTGCTTTGCAGTACTGAGAGTTTGGACACCAAAGGAGGAGTCAAACCTGTGCCAAGCTGTTCCCATTTGGTAGCTTTCTGAGCAGCTCACTACACCTGGAGCAAAGCAAAAGAAAGAAACACTTTGTAGAGAGGGACATTTGAGAGATGCACTAGAATCAAAACTCGTGGGAAATGAAGGAGAAAGACAGACATATCAAGAAATTGTTTAGCTGCATTTGCAAACTGTGGATACCACCAGAAAATGGAAGGCAGGAGGTGACTCTGTTTTTGTCAATTGCTGGTTGTGAATTATTTGAGACTTTTAATGGTTTGCAGTTAGCCCAGGTAGAAGAGGCCAACTACAAAACATTGAGAGAGAAATCTGAAGAGCTCTGCACTCTTGAGGAAAAAAAGGAACCCTGGGAAGGGAAGATGAAGTGTTGCCTCTTTTTCCTGAAATGAGAAAGGACAAAGAAGATCAGCAGAATGGGGGGAAAGATGTAATTTGCTCTAAAGATGAACAAGTTCTGTCCCTTTTGACTCTACGGGGCCACAGAAACCACAGCATTGCCTCAATAACCCTGGACCACAGAGACAGGAGAAACATCCTTTGGGGCTGACATTAATTTTAAATAAGCCTCTGTCTCCTTGCCTCTCACCTTACAGACAAATTGCTGTTTACAAACTTGATTTCTTTTCTTTTTGAGGTTTTTTGTTTTGCTTTTTCAGGAATGGGGCTGAGGGAAGAGGTATCCAGTGTGCTGGGAGGTGTCTGTCTCCACAGGCAGGGAGGGCTGTAAAGGGCAAGTCAGATAACAGGGTCACTGTGGATCTGGAGTCAAAGGCATGAAGTGCAGTGCATTGATTTTTGTGTCTGTGCTTGTTAATGGCACCTCTACAAGCATGATGACTCTGGCCTTTGCTCGTGCCATCCCTCTGATGATATAATATTGCTTGCCTGAAATAAGGAATAAGAGCCTGTGAGAGTTATTGATGAAGAAATGAAGTTCCAAGGAGGTCCAGCAGTGTTTCTGATGACCCTTAACCACCTCCCCCCTTCCTCCAAGACTCTGTTTTGGAAATGCCATAAAGGATTTTTCTGTATTGATAGAAGAGAGGGGAATCACACAGGGCCCACGCCTTAGCTCCAAAATCATCCACCTGCAGAATGGCAGGGAATAAACAGAATTTGTAGCTCGAGTTCCTCTCATCTTGAGACCATCCCCTCCTATAATGGAGACCTTTCTCTGGCAGAGCTGGTTAAATCTGAACTAAATCTCAGCAAGGAAATTTTTGCCAGTTCCTGTTTCTCTTCCTGCTGTAGCTCCCAAAGTAAATAAAAACATTGAAGACCTGTGCTGGACTTCCTTTTTCACTACTCCACAAATGGGATTTGGGAAGAGGAATGGAAAGCTCCTGGGGCAAGGGCTGGGTAGGAATAAATATCTGTTGGGATGAACAGCCTGGCACAGGGATGTCCTGGGCAGGGGATGCTCAGGGATTGTGGTACTGGATCAAGGAAGGTTCCTCTGTCACATGTCCCCATCTGGAGGAGATGTGAGACAACACCAGAGTACAGAGGTGGCAGAATAACTCCTGAGACTCTCTGGACATGACAGAGGAACCAGAGCACAGCAAAACCTCACCTCTGAGCATGAAATGAAAGCCAGTTTTGAGGTGACAGCTCCAGCTGGGTCATGTTTATGGGCTTGACCACCACTCAGAGGCCAGCAGTGACTGGAAAGGCCTGAAAGACTCAGCTGGACTTTTCCAAAACACACGGAAAACCTCTGCTTTGACACCAGATGTCAAATGGACGTTCAACCACACCTGAAATACACTTCTTGGAAGCCAAAACATTTTTTGGATCAGACAGGAGGGGGAAGAAGATTCTGTGCTGCCAGGGGATGATGTGGGGAGTGCTCACATCCTCCTAACAACTTACTGAGGCAATGGTGCAAGGAGAAAAATCAAGCACATGTCTCTATCAGTACATGCTTGTTATTGTCATCACGGGCTTTTTTGTGGGTTTTTCAAGACTTGTTCCTTTGCCCTGAAGTTCCCTGTGATTCAGGGATAATCCTTGCATTAGAAGAAAAAACAACTGCCTTTTTTATTTTTTTTTCTCAAATTGACAGAGATTTTTAGGCTTTATCTGTGATTCATGGTCTGCCCTGCCGTGTCTTTAGAAGCCAGAAAATATTTGTCCAAGGGTAACCTAATGGTGAAAATCCAGGATGCAAACAAAAGAAGTCCATGTTATTACATTTAATCTTTATTTAGTCAATTTTGAGCCAGTCTCTTGATGTTGAGGAAGCTGGCCCTTAGGGCTGCTGGCCAGGCTGTTGGAGGTGGAGTTGGCAGCTGGCCTGCTGGCTCTGCTGGCAGCACCCTGACCTGTCACACCAGGTCAGGGAGAGGCAAACACTCCCAGGCTGCCTGGTGTGTGGTTTGGGAAAATTCAGTTTGCCTGGAGAACGCTGCTGTGGTTTTAAGACAGAGAAAAGGGATAAAGACAACAGGGAGAAGGTGCTTCTGTTGAAGATATCTACATAGCAGCTCTGCTTTAATAGCATTAATTGATGTTTGACTTCAGTGAGAGCAGAAAGATAGAGATAAATGAACGAGCTGTAGAAAGAATGATCCTTGCTGGAGCTGCCTGCTAGGGAGAGACAGGTAAAGCACGAAGGTTAAAAGTCTAATGACAAGCATCCTTAATGATTGCTCTTCCTGTATTCCCTCTGGGTAACATTTCCTGAGTCTAAATTGTCTTAAAACCACTCTAACGTGGCTGAAACATTTCTAAATATAATTCAGCTCAACTAATGCTGAAGAATATAATGGGATTTCAGGAAAGAAAATCAAGCACAGTAAGTTTTTTAACTGTTACTTGTCTTTCAGGGCAGGAGAAATGGTGCATGAATTTGGGTAAATAAAGGAGACAAAGCAATTTTTTCGGTGTCAGCTGGAGTGGAAGTTCACTTGTCTGCAGCAGTGCTGAGGCTCCCTGCAGACTGTGTGTCCGTGGATCCATGGTGAGTGTGAACCCCTCTGCTGTGGCAATAACAGAAACCTCACCTATAATCCAGGGGAAAAATAATCAAGGCAGCTTGCTGAAGCAACACTAAGAGTTGTAAAGGATGGTGATTTATTAGTGCTGGGCAAACAGATCTGTCTGTTGGTAGCCACAGGTGTACAGGGGAGGCTGCATCACCCCTTCCCCAGCAGCCTGAGCTCACTGGCTGCTCCAAAGTGACGTGGAGAGGCTGCAGAATGTGCCTTAAAAGCACAATTAACTTTCTGCAACAATAGCCTCTTTATTCTTCATTATGAAAAGGCCTGAAAGGGATTTTGTTTTCCAGGATAGATGTGAAATGAAGCTCTAGCAGAACAAGTAACCTTGCAAGCCAGACACAATAGCTGGTATCTACCCATCGCTTCCTCCCTGGCCCTCCCCAGGCAGAGCACAGCAGCTCGCTGGAAGCCTGGTTTTGTCTGCTCCCCCTGCTTATAAATTACACTCATTAATAATATTTTCATTTCTTGGGAAAGCAATGAAATAATAAATGTGCCTCTGCAGTTCCTGCCCTGCTCAGGGCCAGGCTCTGGCAGGAAGGTCAGAGCAGTGGGATGGATTCTGGCTGCTGGGTGAGAGGCTCTTTGTGCTGCCACCCTCAGATAATGCCACTGTCTCCCTTCCCTGACCCTCCCATGTCCAGCCCCAAAGCTGGTCTGTAACCTAAAGACTCACAAATAGCACAGCTTTAGGGTGTGAGCACAAAACCCCCCCTGATGGACCAATTTGTGCATTTTCACTGCAGTATTTGAGCAGTTAATGCAGGGACTGGCCAGGCTCACGCTTTGGCTCAATTTTTCTGTAGCAGATGTGAGGGAACACACCTGAGACAGCTTCCCCTGTCCTTGAGGGACTTCAGACCCAGACTGGCCTCTCAGCATTGCTGCTCGGGTCTGTTTGCACTTCCCTACTGACAAATGTGAGGATAATGCAGCTGCTTTTGGTATCATAGAAATATTTTCTTTTTTTTCCCTTTGGAAAGCCTGGAAGTAAGAACAAAACTGGAATGAGAGGGATACAGAGAGTAAGAATTGAGACTGCTGATTGCCATGTGGGTTTCAGAACCAGAAATAAAATTCATTGCAAACATATGGGAAAAAAAAACCAAACAAAAACAAACAAACAAAAAAACCCAACAAAACCTTTCCAAAATCAACCAACTCCCAAATAATGTCAATCAAGAAAAGCTGATAACAGAAAGGTGACAGAGGACCCTTAGGCACAAAATCCAGTGGGGGTCTCCAGGCACCAGATTTGGGTGCTATTTGCAGAGTCACCAAAGGCTGTGGCTGCCTCCCAGAAAGGGTTTCCTCAGGAATTAAGGTGGGCAAAGCAGGAGGAAGGGATTTGTTTTCACAAGCTTGGTCAGAGAGTCAATAGCAGAATGGAGATGTGAACTGTGCTTCCTGCTGGCAGCAGGACTCTGGACACACCTCCCTGGGGAGCAGGAGGGGTGGTGGCAGGTGACCCAGCTCCAGACATCCCAAATGAGGGGCTCAGTGGAATTTAAAGGGAAGGATGTAGCAAAGGTGCTGTGTTCCCCCATATCAAATTGATCAGGGGAAGTTTTTTGGGAAAGTTGTTGCTCTTGCAAGGCAGGAAAGGGTCACACCTTTTGGCTGCAGTGTAACTTGGACTTGGATGCTGACTCCCTGATGTCTTTTCAGAGGTCTGACCTGGCTAGAGATCAACACAAAATCAGGTTTGCTCAGATCTGAGGCTGCTCCCTCCAAGCGTGCTCAATGCCCCAAAGGCAGTGGGTGCTGAAAGGAGAGATGCAGCTCCAGGCACATCTGGGGGCACAGCTGGAGCTCTGCAGCCAAGGACAGCCCAGGGCTGGGGCAGCCAGCTGGGGACAGGCAGGAGAACAGAGCAGAGTAAACTGCAGCTGTTCCTGTCCTAAAGCAGCCAAGCACTGCTCTGTTTACAGCAGCGTTTTGACCAAAATCTGCTAAGCACGGTCACATTCCACGTCTTGAGGGATGGCACAGGCTAAAAGAATCCCATCAAGGCTGCCTGGTTCTGGTGTGGGGAAAACCAGTTTAGTTCTGTGGATGAGAGCTGTGCTCCCTGGCTCAGGAGATGATCCCTGGCCTGTTTTATTTGGGAGCACAGCCCCAGTGTGACAATGTCTGTGCACCAACCCTGGCCAAGTCAGCAATCAAGTCACACTGCCTGCATGACTGCTCAGCTCAAATGGCTGCTGGCTGTCCAGGGCATGCATTCCTAGGGCAAGGAGGAGTTATTAAATCCTCCCAAAGCCCATGGGTGCTCAGATCCATCTTCTCTGGGCACAGAAATAAATCCCTGCTCCCTTCAGCAGGTAATTATTTGCCTGCTCAGGCTCCTTGTACATGCATGTGCAGTCGTGATTTGCATGTGGCCAAGGCTGTCAGTCCTCCCTGTGACTGTGCAGGTAAAGCCAGCAGGGAAGCACTGGCTGTGGCTGTCACCAGGCTGGGCTCCAACTTCTCCAGAGGTGGCTGCTCTCTGTCAAGGCTCAGGAACAGCCTCAGGGCAAGAGGGGATGCAGGCAGGAGGGTAGGACTGAGCTGATGATCCCCAGGCAGTATGTAAAAGCATCTGCAGGAATTTAAATGGGAAGGGGTGATCTCAGAGGATAGAGGGGAGGAAAAAACAAATAAGAAAGCATAGGGATCAACAAGATTTGTTCAGCTGAGGCTGTGGCAGGATTCAGGCAGGATTCTCACATATTGCCACATCTAGAACCCCAGCTAGTGGATATTTGTAGTAAGCCTGGTTTTGTAAACCTAGGTAAAGGTTTTTGTAAAACCTTAGTAAATCTAAGCTAGGCTAAATAAAAGGAATTATACAGGTGTGTGGATTTACCTAAACTACGTGCTGATATGTTGCCTTCTGGAAAAAAATTATGATTCCTACTCACCTTATAAAGACCATGGGCTTTCTTACAAACCACAGCAAACCAAGAGCCTTCCTCCAGCCAGCCCTGCAGGGTGTGATGGGGAAGCTGTGCTGGTTTCAGGGATTGATATCTGAAGCAGGAGGGCCCCACCGACACCTTTGCAATCTGCGTCAAGGCAAGGAAAATTGCTGTCATGTTCAAGCTGTCTTGGAGATAAACTGAGTGGGTTTATTATAAAACTCCCGTGTGACAGAAATACTGCAGAGAGTGCCTCTCCTCTCTGAAGAACAGGCACAAAAAAACTTGGTGTGGCAGCTCTTTGCAGGACCTCAGGGTCCTCCCAGTGCTCCAGCCTGGTGGGAGATGTTCCATGGGCAGCTTGTGGATGTCCCTCCTCCTGCTTTTCTCTTTGCTGCTCCACAGTGGGTTGAGGTGCTCACTGGGCTTCATCATTTCTGTTTGCTGGGTGCTCACTCAGCTTCAGGACCAACACATTCAGTTTGCTGTCCCACCACCTCCCAAACTTCCCGAGTGGAAACGACCACAAAAACTTCCCATCTTTCAGACAACAAGCATGAGCCAGAAAGGATCTGCCTGGGGACAGGATGGAGAAGGACAAGTTTACAGGGGAAAGGCATCCAAGACAAGTTGTCCCAGCTGCTCCCACCACCCCTCTGCAGAGCCAGGTGATGTTTCTTGTAAGGTCACCCAACTGCAGCTCCACAAGCACGACGAACAGGCTCTCCGGGCTCCCTCCTGCTACAGCAGCATATGGTGGTGGGAGGGTGATTGACTGGTACAATGTGATTTTCAATAAAATGTCTTGCAGACAGAAGAGTTCCAGGTGACTAGGAGTAAGCAATCATCGTGCCAATCTTTCAGCAAAAAAGGGTCACGCGTTGAGTACGGCAACTTGGGGGAATAAGGCAGCTTTTTATAGCGAGTAATATCTCTTCTGACAGTGCAAGTGAACTGCTTCAAACCACACTTGGCTGGGAATCTGCAAAGATGAATGGCTTTGTCTCTCAGTAAGTATTACCAGGAGCACTAGGAAGGATGAGAAATGGTCTGTAAAGTAAGCAATAGCTAAAAATCCTCTTCTTTCCTGACCTTATTGTAAGGCAACCTTTAGCAGGGCTGGGAGGAAAAAAAAAGAAGTGTAACGAGGTGTCCCTGAGGAAAAAGAAAAATCCACCCTAAAGGGAAACCTGCAAGCTTTTGTTAAGGATTAGATGTGATGAGCTGTAGTCTCATAGTCCACACTGGCAGCAGCCTCATCTTTCACTCCTGTTCACCTGATGTTTTGGTGGTGGACGGAGGCTTGGCTGGGTCTGGGAGCACAGTGTGAAAGGTGTTTGTCCCTCTAGGAAGTCACAGCTGGAGACAACTGTCTAAATAAATAAAGCAGGTACAGGAGGGCTGTTATCCCCTTTTTTTTCTCCTCAAGCCTGTTCAAGGTTACTCTGAGAAACTGAAGCCATGTGGGGAAGTGACCACAGATTCCTGCACCTTCACATTCTGACCCATTGGTGGTCGTTACACCTTTGGAGGGCTCAGAGTCAGTTTTCCTGGTGAGGACCTGGTCCTTCAGTTCAAAATAATGGTGCCTCCAGGATTTGAAGGGAAGTGTTGGTTTCCTCACACTTCTGGGGGGACTGGAGGGAAAGGCATGTGAAAATGTCTGCTTAAATTGGGATGGGTTTATTTATGGGAATGGTGCACTCTGCCTCGTGTCTTCCCAGGTGTGATCTTGTAAGGATTGGAAAGCATGAGAGGACCTACATTTACTCTGTAAAATATCTTGTTTCCAGATTGGCATCTCTCATAGAAATGTCTTAGAGACAGGACTGGGAGCTGCATGGCATTCAGGCACCTTGGTCTGTGCCAAACCCATCTCTCACTCAGCCCCAAAACCTGCAGAATAATTACCCCGCCTGTAACCAGCCCTCTTTGGAGGACCATCAACCTCTCTTCCAGTAAAAATTTCCTTTTGCATATGGGACTGTCACAAAACCTCTCCTTTGCATTGTAGTGTTTGTATTCCCAGTATTTTTGGGAGAGTTTTCCAGGGGAAAGCCTTCCTAGCACACCTAGACATGCATTACTTACGTACAGAGTTTACTAATTATTGTCTTAATGCAAACTGGCTGACTCAGTCTGCTCATAGGGAAAAGACCCCAACCCTTTGGTGATGTTATTTTTCTGGATTGAGCAGGAGGGGGAAAAGTATGAAAGAGAGGAATTAGAGACACCCCCAAACAGTGTCTTGTACTGCGGGTGCCTGAGCATATGGTCTTTTATGGGATCCCAGGCCCCGTCAAAGCAGAAAGCAAATCTTCCCTCTCTGCTTAGGCTGAGAGTGAGTCTGCTCCTCTCTGACCCTCTCACCAAGGCATCTGGCAGGAATTATGAACTCTCTATCTCCTTGTGTTAAACCTGAGGTTATTGGTTGGTCTGGTTCTGTTATTGTTTGTTTTTCCCTAAGGGAAAGAAAGGAGCAGGGATATAACTAAAATAAGTTATAACCAGATGTTTGCTATTTCCATTCTATCTTAGGCTTTGCTCAGATGGAGCTTCCCCACCAATTTAATCAGGGCAAAAAGTCCCTTCAACCCTTGTCTCCAAAACGAGCTCCAGCAGTTGTGGGTCTGCTTGTTTCCTTTTCCACAAGTGCATCCAGGATGTGCCCTTGTTCTGCACACAGAGGCAGAACATCTGTGCTGGAATGAGGAAGGAAAAATGATGATGTTGTTTGGTTGTCTTGGATGCTGAGATCCTGTCAGGTGTATGGGGCAAAGGGGAATCTTTGTGGGTCTGAATGAGGGGCTGCAGGACCTGGAAGGGCAGGAGTCACTCAGGGTTCTCAAGCCTGAACAAGCAGATCCTTTTCCTTTCTATCAGGACAGTGAGCACAGGACGTGATGCTCTTCATCTCCCAGCCCAGTGCTTGGATGATGACGATGGAGAAAGCTGTGGTCTGAAATCCAGAAATCAGGGGTGTGGCAGCTATCAGGAGGACATGCAGAGCTGCAGTAAGGAAAATTGGCATGTGAAAGGTCAGCCAGAAGCCATAGCTGGGCATTTTTGCCTCCCAGAGATGTGTGGCCAAACTCCTTTTTGTCACTTCCACAAAGGCTCCAACTGACCCCTTTTAACCCTGCATTATCCGAGTCACACACCACCAACAGTTCCTGCAAGCTCCCAGTATTATAAACCATGTAAATTATTCTTATAAATCTTTACTCCACATGAACAAAGTCTGGTCATACAATTGAAGAGTTAATGATACATTTTTCTTTGGCATAATTGATGTTTACTCCCTTTTTAGTTTGAGATACAAAAATGCCTAGAAGGCATACGGAACTTTAAGATCTCCTTTATACTCTTAATTCCTGAAGATCATTACAATCAAGGAGACTTTAAATCCCCAGATAAGTCTCAGAAAAGGGATGATGAATAGATAAGAAGCAGCAGTGTATTGCAATAATATTCGCCCATAAATCTACCAGGGTACTTAGAGTGAAGGGAAGAGCTTGCAAAATAAAAGTGAGGTGGGAGGAGGGGTGGGCATTCAGCCCAACACAGAAGTGTGAGCAGTACCCTGTGGATGAATCACACTTTTCTCACCAAAACCAAGCAGTCCTATGCCACCAGAATGGGGGTTTGGCTTCCAGAAGGATCTCGTGACTTCATTTGGGGTGAACCAAACACATCTTTATCAGTCTCTCCTCTCCCCATTGGTCCTTCTCCTTAAAACCCATAAGATGCTTTGTGATATTTGGTTAAATTCAGCCCGGGTGTTTCACAGCTCTTTGAAAGGAATATGCAGAGAGAACAGAAAAATTCTTCCATAAGAAATCAGAGATTTAAGGCTGCCTGGCCTGTTTTACAGCCCCTCCCTTTATGGGGGTTTGGAAACACAGGTTTAGGGGAGTTTAGGAACCTTGGTTGTCTTCCAGGAGGGGTGAAAGGCAACAGCCTCAAACCCAAGTACCTCACATTAAGGTATTGGGCATTTCCTTGGTCCCTCTGCAGCTCCAGCACTGCCCTGTGTGGGAAATCAGGACCAGGCCTGGAGGAGTGTGTGCTGCCCATGGGGTCTGATTTTCAGAGGTGCTGCAGAATGGAGAACAAGAATGCTTTCTTTATTTTGCCTTCTGCAGCTCTCAGACCCAGAAGAAAAGGTTTTGCAGCCATAGATTGGTGTCTTGGCTGTGTCTTCCTTGGCTTGGTGAGGCTGCTCTTCAGGAAGAAAGGCTGAGTTTCCTCAGGGATGACACAGCACTGGCTAAAGTGAGATGTCATCATATTTCTCTGCTATAACCTGGGATTTCAGGCACAGGAAGAGTGGTGCCACCCTACTGTTTTGCCTGATAAAATACTGGAGTCAGAAGTCAGTTCACTGCAAAATAAATCAGTAAGGAAACCCAACAGGAGAGTTGAGCTCATTGTGATTGCATGGGGTTTTTTTCCTGTCTTATATTGGAAAGTCTGGTTTTCCCAAAGGCAGAGAATTATTTGCCTCAGCAAAATCTGTATGACACTGTATGTGTAAAGTCCAAATCACCTCTGTCTGTCCAGCCCATTAACAGCTTTCTTTTCCACTGTTTATGGTGAAACAAAAATGACCTTTCAAATCAAAGACTTCTGAAGCCTATTACAGAAAGTTTTCACTTTTCAAAATTATTTCAGCTTTGTAATAAAGACTGTTTTTTCCTTCCTCAATCTTCTGCTTCCTGCTCAGCACAAGGAATAATGTTGTCTCAACTTTCCACACCCTTTAAAAAAAAATATGGTATTAGGTTTTTCCTTTCCAAGTCTTCCCTCAAACTGCTTCTGGTGTTGGAAACAGTTTAATAAAAAAACCAAGCCAACCAAACAAGAAAGTGAAATTGAAGCTTGCTAATCTAGAACTTCTGCAAAAATGGAGATGGTTAAAAATTTTAAGCGTTGCAAAATACTAAATAGGAGAAAGAACATGAAGAAAAGCTAAAGTAAACAGAATGCTAAAATTGTTTGAAGTGGTTTTTTTTTTAAGATCAAATGTTTCCCACTATCAACACTGAAAACAATGGAAAGATATCTGAACTTTTCTTCTGGTAATTACATTCTTATCATCAATGTGGAGCACTGATAAATACTCTGGCACCTCCTTCCTGGTATATAATGGGAAACATTAACTCAGCATAAACTCCAACAAGTTGTCTGAATTCACTAAACCTTCCCAACATAACCTGGAGGGACCAACTTACCTTCTATTTTCCAAACTCCCATCAATGTGTCTGCAAAGGTGGCAAAGAATCTCTCAGAAAAGTTAAGAAAAAAAGTAAAACAAAAGAAGGAGCCCGCTGGCATTGATGGACATCTGCACTGTTACCACCCTGTAATTTATAATTTACAGATCTCTGTGAATTTGACACGATTCTAGAACTGTTGTTGTAAGCTAGAGGGGGAGAAAATGGCTGAATCCAAACCGAAATAATTATTTGTGGGAGTCAGAGAATGAGTGTGTCAGTTGTTAGAAGAGAGTATCAGAAGCATGAAATATAGATCACCAACACTCTGCAGCTGCGAGCGAGTCGTCCCTGCAGTGCTCCATCAGGCTGCTGCAGAATAGCCTTGAAATCTTTTCTTTCCAAGAGGCAACTACAGCTTCAAACCCTTTGCTGGCACTTCCAATCTCAAGATGCAATCCTCTGCCTGAGGAAGTTGTTTCTCAGAGAGGTTGTGGATGGTCCGTCCTTGGAAGTGTCAGGCTGGACAATGCTTGGAGCAACCTGGAATAGTGGAAGGTGTCCCTGCCCATGGCAGGGGGTGGGACTGGGTGATCTTTAAGGTCCCTTTCAACCCAAATATTCAGTAATTCCATGATTCTCAGTCAGGATCAGAGCTAGAGAAGTTAGAGAAGTTGTCTTGGAATGCAGGGATCCATGGAAACCCCAGGATATATCTTTAAACCTTTGGCTTTCTTATGTTTTGGGTAGAGGAGCAGCTCAGTCCCATTAACTTTAGACTCCCAGAGTGTGGGAAGGAGGTATGAGCTTGTGCCCAGGGCACTCTGCCACCATCAATCCCATTCCCAGGCCACTGAGTCACTTTAATGCTACCCAGGCAATTACATAACATTTAGCCACCTAAATTTGTGGGATCATTGACTTTTTCACACTGAGCTGAGAGTTCTGGTGAGGGTTGGGCTGGAAACCAACCACAGGCAGATGAGCTCTGCAGGGTCTGTCTGGGAACACTCTCCTTAATGCTTCTACTGGAGGCAGAGTCATCTTCACAGCAGCTGACCTTAAATTGGGAGCCTTGCTGGGGAGTTTGCAGCTTTAGTTAATCACTGGCAATGCAGAAATGCCGTGGCCTGGTTTTCAGCAGTGATGATAGGAAGTATCTGTAGGTGGCACTTTTCCCAGGGAAATGAGGATGCTGCCTGTTCTCTCTGCCTCTGTCCCAGCCACCCTTCACAGGGGCTGCTTTCTGGAGGGTTCTGAACATAAGGATTCACTGCTCTGTGCTCAAATGAATATTTAGGTCAGACTTCTGCTAATAAACCAGAAAGAGTTTTTGTTTCCCAGCTGTTAAGATAAAAGGTAACATCAGCAGAAAGCGCTGGAAGAAGAGGTGAAATCTGTTCCTTCAGGCTGCTTGGGAGAAATGTGGTCACTGGATTTGATTGGGGTAAAATATTTCACACAAGAACTTAAGGGAAATGAAAGAGATTCCCAGTCACTACAAAATTTCTCCTGTTTCAGAACAGAGAGAAGAAATTTTAACCATTGTAGGCCATGAGCCTTCCTATTGTGCCAGTTAAAGAGCTGCTGATTCCTTTTATTCCTGCCCATTCCAGTTGCTGTTTCATTTCTAGAGGATCCCTAAAACTAAAGTTATCCTCCAGCCATTACCAGGGGGAGATGCTCTCAAGCCACAACCTTAAAAGCAAGAGAGAACCACGCCATAACCCAAAGCACAAGCCATTGATTTTTGCAAGAGTTATCACAGAAGAATCCCAGCACTTAACAAAGAGATTAGGAACTAATGAGTAAAAAAAATATCAATCACAATGCAAGTCAAAACACGTTACTTTTCTGTTGCAAAGAACTGAGAAAAAGATTAACTTTCCAGCAGAACTTTCTTTGTGTCAGAGGAGAGCTCCTGACCCAAATGTCTATTGACATCTTCCTCTTTGTTGGCAAAACAGAGATCATCACTTTAGGGAGCCCGTGCAGCTGAAATGAATATAACAAATTACCATTAAATCAAATGAAGTCTCTCAATGGCTTTGGACAGCAAACTGCTGGGTCTTGATCTTAAACCTCAATAATGTTTCCAAAATGAGCTTCCATAGCGGGGCTCTGTCAGCGGGGCTGCAGCTGTGGAGGGCTGGGGGTTGAGTTAATCACCACGAAGGGATTCACAGAGCCACCAGGGCAGGGATTTTTTTGTCTCCTGGGTCGGCACAGGCTGTCTCACAGTGAGGACCCATCAGTGATGCAGCAAGGCATTGCATGGTAATGACTCTGAGCCCTGCTGCAAAGCTGTGAGGCACTGGGAAGTGCTGGTGTGTGGCAGAAATCTTGCACATCAGAGGAGAAATTAAGGGGTTTTTCTTTCTGCTTTCTGCAAAGAGGGGTGAAATGAGCTTCTGTGATTGCAGTCAGTGGTCAAAAGTGAAAAGTGGCTGTCCTGATGTGAAATTGTATCTCAGATGTTGCCTGTGTGAGAGGTTCTGCAAGTTCAGGTGTGTTTGAAACCACTGGACCAAAGGTGGAGAAAAGTCCTGGCTGAGACTGTGGGAGCTGCTCTTCACACACAAAGTGAAAGTAGAGCACACGTCTAAGACCCAACATTTAACTTAATGAGGGAAAAAAGGTTTATGGATGAAAAGGAAAGGAAAATCACTTTGCTTTTTTAGTGTTGATGGAGAGCTGAGGTCCAGCTATCTAAGCCCCTGGAGAAACCTGAAGTTGGGTTCTCAAAGCAAAGTTCAATCCACACCATCTGTGAAATAAATTTCCCATTCATAAATATGGAGTTATTCGAAAATTTTTCCTTCAGGTGATTCACAAGTGAGGTGAGTTCTATTCCTTAGCTCTGTCCATAAACCAAGGGAGAATTCCGTGATATTTCCCATTATCACCATCAGTGTCAGGACTGCACACAGGTATTGGGATTGCTAATTTACCATTGTTAAATTGACCAGTTTCCTGCAAACCTATAAATTACGAGTGTCCTTAGAATCTGGTCTCTCTCCAGATGCACTGGTCAGGCCAGACCTGGGCTGGAAATGTCATGTTCTGTAATTAACAGCTCATTAAGGGACTGAATCCACCCAGAGAAAACTTGCTGCTCTTTCTACACCCTGCACTAACACCGACCCTAAAGACAGACATGGCATTAAAGCTTCACTGTCCACGAGGAACAATGACCAGATTTTCCCTTTAAACTGAGAAAAGGCTTGGAGTATCCGAGTTATATGAGATTGGTATAAACTGAATCTCAGTCCACGATGAGTGTTTGGCTTTGACCCTTCTTGATTTGCAGGACTGTGATGGTTTACCTGGTAGCTGCCTGTCTTTATTTCCATTTATTGTGTTCTTCTAGCACAGTTCCAACTCCTTTTCCCAATGAGGAAGAGTCCTGGTCCAGCTCTGAGAGTTTGCCTGAGTGGTTGTAAAAATTTTGCATTTCCTGCTGAATTTTGAAAAGCCTGTCAATCCCTGCCCTGTCCTCTTGTCTCTGATTCTCACTTCACAATAAACTCAGGATGAAACCAGAGGAAGCAGCAGCCCCTGGAGTGGTTTAGAAACCTTTAACCAAGAGGAAAGGTTAATGGAGTAGAGTTAATGCAGTGGAGTTTATTTTTAATAGAAAAGAAGAGACTTTGAGATGACTTGGCAGAAATCTTCAGCCTTAGGAAGGAAAATGATGATAGTGGGTAGTTTTCTCTCTGATGTCATGGTTAATAAACTCAGGATATAATTTAAAGCTGAGATTATTTGGGAGATGTGCCACATCAGGCAAAGGGAAGAAGATATAAGCAGTGAATTTCTAATAACTCAAAACCTCCTCCGTACTTGGGCTAACATTCCTCTGGATTTTCATGTTTGTTTGTTATCCATTAAAATCCACAAACACTGACCTTGATTCTTCACAGGGCTGCATTAATAAATTGTTGAAGAAAGGCAACTTTAATAATGCCAGAGAACCTTTCTGCAGGTAGGTGAGTACTTGGTTCTCAAGATGAAACAAGGTACCATATGTTAGCATTTTGGGGAATATATTACAGTTTTATGTTTTCCTGTGGCTTAGATTTTTCCCTTGGTAAATATTGGGAATTTGGAATGCCTCAAAACACAGACAGCATCAGTTATGTGTTCATAAACATTTACAGAGAGCTTGGATGGCAGAGACTGAATAAGCACAAAGCATTTTCTTGACCCAGCTAATGAATTTGTAACTTCTGGAATTCTTTTTTTTTTTTTTTTTTTTTTTTTTAATGTACCTTCCATTCAATCAATTTGCAATTAGCTCCAGCCCTGACACTTCTGGCTGTTTGAGCCAGCAATACATTTGTGTGCTGGAACCCAGTCTGCTGGACAGCAACCACGAGAAAAATTGCTGCTTTTTGGAAGATAACTTGTGAGAATGTCGGTGCCTCTTCATGGCTTGGAATGGATGAAAATCCCTTCCTGTCTCAGGGACATCATTCCCTGAGCCATCCCCCTGGAAGCTGGGTGGGAAAACCTCCCCTGAAGTGCATTAGCAGCTCCCTCAACACTTAATGTCAGCTCTGTGGGTCTGGAGTGGGGCCTGGTGGCACCACAGTGCTTCAAGCCAGGCTGCTCATTAGGTAATCTCAAGAGATGACAAAGCTTTGGAAGCTCAATTAGCCCTTAATTAAGAGAACTTAAAGAAATGCAAGAGCTCTTAGCTGCTCTTACCACTCAAGCCACGATTAAAATGCTGCATCTAGCACTCAGTAACCCCCATGCAATGAGGTGGGTTGGTGCCAGCTGGCTGGGAAGCAGCTTTGTGGAGGAGGAGCTGGGGGTTTTTGGCAGCTCATGAGTCAGCAGAGCATCCTTGTGGCAAACTGTGCTCAGGGAAGTCTTCACCAGGAGGTCCAGGGAAAGGATTCTTCACCTCTGAGCAGCAGTTGATGCCTTGGGAAGGCTGACCTGGAACAGAGACTGGACAGAGATAGAGAATAAAGTGGGATTTATTTAAAGGCCTTTAGGGTACACCTTGGGCAGGACAAGAGACTGGCCAGGGCTACACCCAAGGTGGGCCCAAAATGGTCACAAAATTGACGACAATGAGTCAGAAGGTCTCACACTTTTATAAGTTTTGGTCCATTTGCATATTGGAGTTCAATTGTCCAATTACAGCTTCAGATTATGAGGTCCCATCCTTGTTGTTCCTCCCTTCAGCCACCCTTGTTTGTGCTTTTGGGCTGAAAGTTGTCCTTGGTCTCCAGCAGGAAAAGGATTTGTTTTGTGTCCCTGCTCTGTGCAGAGCTGAGTGACCCTGACTGTGAGGCTCAGAGCTGCACCCTGGGCAGCACAGAACCTGAAAATAAGAAAGCCAAAACTCAAGGCATCGCAGTGGTGACACCACTTCTGCAGTGCCCTGTCCTGTTCTGCACTTCCCAAAACAACAATGCCTGAAGCATTCAGGGGTGAGCCCTGCAAAGCATCACCAAGAGGCTCAGGGTCCTGGAGCACACCAGGTGGGAATGGCTGAGAGCTGGGCGTGCTCAGCATACCCAAGAGAAGGCTCAGTGACATCTTGTTGGCAGCTGCAATGTCCAGCGTGGCGCTGCAGAGAAGGTGGAGCCTGTCCAGGGCACAGGGGAAGAGCCAGAGGTGATTCACATGGGAAATTCTTATAGGATATAATGGCAAAACAAAGGCACCCTGTGACTGTTGAAACACTGGACTGGGCTTCCCAGAGAGGCTATTGGCTCTCCATCCTTGGGTAGAGGATTCAAAACTTGGGTAGACAAGCCCTGAGCAATCTGATCTATTTGGCCCTGCTTGAACATGGCTCTTTTCCAAATTGTTTCTGTTTCTGTTTCTGTTTCTGTTTCTGTTTCTGTTTCTGTTTCTGTTTCTGTTTCTGTTTCTATTTTTTCTGTTTCTATTCCATTCTATTCTATTCTATTTCTATTATGTTATGTTATATATCATATATATCATATAATAGCGTATCATATTGTTATTATATAATATTGTTATCATATTGTTATCATATTATACTATATTATACTATATTATATATATGATACTATATTATATATATGATATGATATATGATATGATATGATATGATATGATATGATATGATATGATATGATATGATATGATATGATATGATATGATATGATAT